>MU756084.1:285923-303004 GCA_026770625.1 Nicotiana glauca | reverse complement strand
GTATTTTTGGCCTCTTTGCTTCAGTATTGACTCCAAAATAGCTCCTTAGCCTTCCTTTGCCATCTATTACCTATAAATCATGAAAAACACTAATAAGAGCATTTTGTTATCATATATACCATCAAAACATCATAAAAATGTGATTATTTAAGGCGTGATTATAGTCAAATTCACCTATTATCAACAATCGTTCGCTTGATTAACTTGGGTCTCGCTTAAGCTGTTGCAAAAATAGTAAAAGCTCATGACCAGATGAGATGATGTTGATTCTTTCATTAACTACTAGGTCATATAAATAACTCAGCATGATGTTGATTCAAGCTCAGGAGATGAAAAAAAAAATTTTGTGGTAGGCTACCCGTTACAGTGGACTTTACACGGTTACGTCAAAAAAAAATATATTCCAAGAGACAAATAAAAATATAAAACTACATAGCAACATTTTAACGTGAAAATCCCATGGTAAATACTCACTATTCGCTATTCTCGGCCTCAACCTTCGTTGCTTTTCTTTTCTTCTTGTTGCCTACTTCTTTCTGTCTCCTACTAGAGGCAACAAAAGCTATAAATGAAATAAGTGGCCGTTCAGGTCACTATTTGGTTCGACCTTTCAACCGACATACCAGAAAGCAGTTAGAAGGTGAAGTTTACGTTTTCTTTTTCAAAGTAGTAATCCAAGTCGCAAGCTCAGGGGTAAAATTGCTTACACACACAGGTTTATAATCCCGCTTATGCTCCAACCTCCAACCACCCGCACATGCCACAGAAAAGAATCTTGGCAACCCACCTCAACGACGCCAAAACCATACACATTTTGCTAAAAGACGATAAACATTATGAGAAATGTTCAAGCAGAACGATCATAACTGCAAGTAATTGAGTAACGAGATAATTAGTTTCACCCTGCTATCTTATTGCGGGGGTGGGGAGTATCAAATCTCTGTTGTCCATAGGTACAAGGGCGATAACTGTGACAAGCCAAACCACGTCAGAAAATCACTAGGCAGGAAAAATTGAACCAACAAATTTCTTAAACCACCGCTAAGTCCACGCCAACAACAAAATGACATGTAACGAAGGAGAGCTTCAGAAAGATTACAGCTATATCGACATTACAGGAATAAGCTAATGATAGGGATAGGTGACGGCACATCACAAATACAAGTACAACATTCATTCACTGCTACTGTAACACCTTACACCCTCAATTCTAGTCCACATCAAACTTATAGATCCTTACAAGCAGTTTTCATCGCCAAAGAGTTAACCATATATGCCTTGTGAAACCCCTATCTAGAACCACGATGATAGTTCCTCTCATAAGGAGAATATGACCGGGATCGCAGTCTTGACCTTCCAGCATATGGCGAGCGCCTAGGAGAATAGCCTCGTACACCTCTATATGGCGAGCGCCTTGGAGGTCTTCGATACCCACAGTCATCACGGCCACGATCACCACGATATCCTTCGGCCAAAGCAATGAAAACTTCAGAGATTCCATAATTTAGTCAGAAGATAGAATACAAACTAACAAAGCATCAGAAGCTTACCATCACCCCGTGTGCTCTCAAGTCCAAGATAATGACCAGGTGTTGGAGTCCTGGGGCGTTTTCTACGAGACTGGAAAACAAATATATTATCTCGTTATGTAAAATCTGAACTTATGATGTTAACATACAGGAACAAATATAACATTTCCAAATCAACGGCATTTTCTTCAAGACTGAAAAACAGATATATTGTCTTATTCTCTAAAATCTGATATGACGTCTACATCCAGAACAAACAGGAATAGTGAGTACGCTCCTTGTAATGGAAGAACACTACATTCAACTAATCTGGCAACAAAAATCTAAGTCTTCTAAGTACCTCTCCATACCTGGAGATAATGGCGAGGAAGGCGGCAGAAGCACATAAGAATGTCCATTACTAAGAATGTTATATCTTTGACGAAGAATACTAAGAAATATAAGATCACACTAGTCGTACAGTAAAGCAGCTTAAATATTTTTGCACGTCTTATAACAGCTAAAAAGATGGAGATAGAACAATCGCAGGGATGGCTATATTTCTGGGAGCGAACTCCGGGCGAATATGAAGCGCCGGGTTGAGATACCATAAAAGCCTGATTAGATTGTTGATAATGACCTTTGATTAGTTGAGTTGAAAGTATTTGCTGAGGTTGTATAGTTCTTGGGCAATATAGTTGCTATGTTTAGCTGATGAGATGCATGTGAAAAGCTGTTTTAGCGGGCCATTGATCAAGCTGAGTGAATATAATGTTGCAAGAGAAGAACTGATCATCTTTGATTGCTGCCAACACAGCTGAGGTAATGTCTTCTGAATATAGCCAGAAAACCTCCAAGTCACGGAAACAGATAAGCAACCCAATAGAACATGGTTCACCAATCAAGGTAGAAGTAGCTCACCTTCTCCACTGTTATGTACCGGCCTTCAAGGACAGACTGGTTAAGGTTCTTAATGCAGCGATTAGCATCCTCAAGACTGTCCATTGTTATAAAAGCAAAACCACGAGAGATACGAGAACGGGGCTCCACAACCAGAAAAACTGACTTCACCTAGTCAACATAAAGTAAAAGAGAAACTCCAACAGCAAGTCTTAAAAGTATAAACAATGAGAAATGATTCCAGTCAAAATGCCACAACACATCAATGTCTCGACAAATGCATTGACAAGACTTTGCTCATACAATAAACTCTAAAAAAAACTGGTTGTTGCTGGGATTATCATCACAGATGAAAGAACTTTCATTATAAAGAGTAGATACAATACAGATGATTTTGAAAGAGAGAAAACCTTGGTATGAGCACAGAAACATTGCAGAAACAGAACCAGGCGAATCAGAAAACAACTTGCTAATATGTAAACCAAAAACCAACCTTTCCTTCCTTTGAGAAATGCTCTTCAAGGTCCCTTTCAGTGACCCTTGTAGATAATCCAGTCACATAGAGTGTGTTTCCAGGATTAGAAACTTCAGCCCTAAATAACTCATGGAGGAAAAAATCAGAGTAACCCAAAAGAAGCTCTTAATATAAAGAAGGTGGAGTAAAGCTAAAAATCCTCTCAACCTTCCTTGACTTTTGGACCTGGACCTTCCTATTGGCCTTGACCATGATCTGGATCGGGATCTAGACCTTGATCGAGAGCGAGATCTTGACTTTTCTTCCCAAGGAGAAGGAGAGCGGGAATACCTGGGGAGTCCAGAAAATACAACATCAAGCCAGTTCAGTCCTAATCAGTTAAACCCGCAAAAAAAAAAATGGACAACAACGACATGTGTCTTTAAGATGGTTCCTTGAATAACGATGGCATCTTTTGCAAGCATATGTAGCTCATAAAACTTCCAAGAAAATTAATACTACTAAAGTTGATGGCTTAAAAAGAAAATGCATAGGATATTTTACTTGTGTACAAAAAAGATAATAGAGATGCATTAGTAAGACTGTGAATATATGTCTCCGGAAACATGCCTAGCTATTATACTTATAAAGATCGTCGAAAAATTATTCGTAATTCCATAGATTGCCATTGCAAAAGAAATGTATAGGATGAATGACTTGCTACCACTATTCCTGATAAATGATCACATTGTTGTTGTTTTTTAATTTGATAATGGGGGGAAGGAGGGGTGAACTACATATGCTTGCCTATTTTCTAAAAATTTGTCTATGTAGCTAATTAACACAGAAAAAATGAGCTACATATGCTTAATTAATAGATAACTTGCGTTGACCAGCTAAAAGTTTGTCAACACACAATTTGGTAAGAAATAGACAAATTAGTCATATATACACATATGAGAGCCTCTAAAATTAGTCATGTATTCACCCTTCACAAGGACAACAAACCAAAAAGAAATAATAACCAGAAAAGACAGATGAAAAACCCTAACGCAGAAAAAAAGTTGCAATTAACGAACGTTAACACGGAGGGGGAGCAAGGCGCTTCAACAAATAAAAAGCAAAAAAATAAGACAGATATGGAACTTAGCTAGAGAAAAAGATTTGTACCTTTTGCGAGGAGAATCAGCCTGCAAGTAATCATAAAGATCATAAATTTGTTGTTTCCACAATTAATTAGGAATTAATAAAAGAGTTACTGAATGATGCAATTCATATAACACATATGTTCGCAGTAGAATGATACTGGGAAATGAAAGAGAGAAAGAGAGCTTGCCATTTCAGGAGAAAGAACCGAACCCTAAATCGCCAAAATGGAGGAGAAAGGATTTTGCTGCAGAAATCATAATCGACTTTTGAAGAACTATGCGCTAATTATAGTAAGAGTTCAAAATTCAAACCTGTCATAATTAACGAGAACTCTAGGTGAAGCCATTAAATTACATTTACGCCCTCAGGTTTGAATTTCAGAACTTTGCACGTCCCTTAAAAAATAATAAATTTAGTATATAATTTATTATGATACTCATATTAATTAATATATATTTTTAATAAATTTAAAAAAAAAAATTGAAATGAATCATTAATAATGTGAGTATAACTTGACTATGACTCTGTCGAGTGGTCATATATGAAGGAAGTTATGAAAAAGCTAGGATTCCCTAAGCTATTCATATTTTGGGTTATGGAATGTGTTTAGACAGTTAATTACTCTATTGTAGTTAATGGTGAGGCAACTAAGCCCTTTAATGCTGCTAAAAGATTGAGGCAGGAAGATCATATATCTCCATTTTTGTTTGTCATAGCAATGAAATATTCGAGTAGGAATCTGGCTAGCCTGATACAGGAGGAGGACTTTAAGTATCACCCTAAGTATCATACTAGATGTGCAAAGCTTGGAATCACTCACCTAAGCTTTGCAGATGATTTATTATTATTTGCCAGAGGTGATCTAAAGACAGTACAAGTAATGCAACAGAAATTTTATCAATTCACCCAGGTTTTAGGACTTCAAGTAAACCTTAGCAAAAGTGAAG
The DNA here is from genome assembly GCA_026770625.1 of Nicotiana glauca. Taxonomy (NCBI): domain Eukaryota; kingdom Viridiplantae; phylum Streptophyta; class Magnoliopsida; order Solanales; family Solanaceae; genus Nicotiana; species Nicotiana glauca. Next base: position 298,046 of record MU756084.1, on the reverse strand, counting down.
CCTAGCCTATTTTGGAGGGGTTTCTTTGGTAGATAAACAACAAATCCTGCAGATGTTGAGGCTCTCGAATAGTGATTTTTAAATATTTAGCGGGTACCTCTATCTACAAAGAAACTAAGTATAATGCAGTGGCAATCACTTATTGATAAAATGACTTACTTCTTGGACTGCTAAAACTCCATCATATGCAAGAAGAGTCCAGTTGGTCCAAAGTGTTCTATTTGGAATTCAGACTTTCTAGGAATAGTTATTCATTCTTCCAACAAAAGTGATCAAGATTGTAAAGGGACTATGCAGGTCCTATATTTGGTCTGATACAAATGAAATAACAAAGAAGGCCTTGCTGGCCTGGGATAGAGTTTGCCTGCCTAAGGCATGTGAAACAAAGCAGCATTAGCCAAAAACTACTGTAATTTAACTCACAAGAAAGATAAGCTGTGGATTCGCTGGATTTATACATACTACATCCAGAACCAACAGATGAGTACAATGCCAATACCTCAGTTGTCACGACCCAATTCCCGAACCTGGCCGTGATGGCGCCTCTCGTGAAGATAAGGCTAGCCAGTCAACCCAATTCATCCTTTTAAACCATTTAATTAACATAATTATAGTATAGACATGGTTTAATAATATTCAATAGCGGAAAGTATAGGTAAAATACGAAAATCCAACCCAACATAGCCCTAACCGGGATGTCACAAGTCATGAGCAACTAAGAAATCCTAACACAAGTCTACTAAATACGAAATCTGATACAATAACTCGAATAACATAGAACTAATAAGATAAGGGAGTCACGAGGGAAGCGAACGCCAACAGCTACCTCGTAGTCTCCGAAACACCACCTGGACTTGAAAGATCAGCTCTCAATTATGGAAATCTGATATGCCTGAATCTGCACACACAGTACAGGGAGTAATGTGAGTATTCCGACCGAGTGAGTAATAAATATAAGTAATGACTGAAGGTAAGAAAATACGTTAAGGCACACAGCATTCTATACAGAAGCAGTGAAATCATTTAAAATAACAATTCAGTGAAATATCATGTGAAATTTCTTTTAAACCAGTAAAACAGGTAATTCGGCAGTAAAATGACAATTAGAAATCTGCCCCTCGGGCTCAATATCAAAATAACAAGTAGAAATCTGTCCCTCGGGCTCAGTATTAAAATAATAAGTAGAAATCTACCCCTCGGGCTCAGTATCAGTATCTCAGAATAGTATCAAGCAACCAACCAATAAAATAAGAGCACATAATTATTATGGCAGATAATGCAGAACAAATGCATGAGTGCAATGCAATGCATATAACGGTACACTCTAGTACCCACTGCGGCGTACAGCTCGAGCCATCCAGGTATAACAGATGAAGAACCATGCATGAGTGCAATGCAATGCATATGACGGTACACTTCGGTACCCACTGTGCGTGCAGCTCGAGCCATCCATATTTATTTATCGTCGACGACGCTCACTGGGGGTGTGTGGAGACAATGGAGGAGTTCCTACAACCCAAGTGCTATAACATCATAAGGCTTGAAAGCCTACTCACCTTTCCCGCGCTCACTGGAATGGGCTCAAACTCCGAAGGGACTCCTATTGCCCAAGCGCAATATCAAGCCATCTCGTTGCATCAAATCTAGGCCCTCGGTCTCATATCAATATCAGTATAATCAACCAAGCTCTCGGCCTCAATATCAATATAATCAACTAGTCTCTCGGCCTCAATATCAATATAATACTACTGCGGCGCGCAACCCGATCCATGCTCAATCCAGAAATCATCATAAGCCCCTTGGGCATTTATAAAATAGTAGTTCTCAGTCCGAATTATCATTTAAAAATATCATTTAAGTTTTCAAATCTTAGAAAGATGGCTGAGTTTGCAAAAAGTATTTAAAACCTTGGACTGAGATCAAATGATATGCAAAATATGTGAAAATAATGATATGAATCCCTGAAGGATTCAAATAATTGGCAAGAAGCCCAAATGTAACAATTAAATCCAAGTAAGGATGATTCTCAATTTAGTTCAAGTAGAAAACACGGTAAAAACATCACTTGGGACGGACCAAGTCACAATTCCCACTGGTGCTCTACCCCACACCCGTTATCCGGCGTGCAAGTCACCTCAATATCGCGCTACAGTGTGAATTCCGGGGTTTCAAACCTTCAGGACATCATTTACATCAATTACTCACCTCAATCCGAGCAAAATCCTACTCAGAAATGCCTTTTCCCCTCGAATCGTCCTCCAATCGATCTGAATCTAGCCAGAGTTAATTCAATTCAGTCAATACTAATTATAGGAATTAATCCCATATGAAAATACTACTTTTCCAACAAAAATCCAAAATTAACACAAAATTTACCCGTGGGGACCACATCTCGGAATAAGACAAAAGTCACGGGATATGAACCCCTATCCAACCACGAGTCCAACCATACAAATTTTACCTAAATCCGACATCAATTCGACCCTCAAATCTTCTAATTAAACCAAGAGGGTTTTCAAGATTTTTCCAACTAAATCACCAATTAAATGTTAAAAACAACGATGGATTCGAGTAATCTAACCAAAATTGATTTAAGAACATTTACCCCGATGTTTTTCTTGAAAATCTCTCAAAATATCGCCTCACCCGAGCTCCTCCAACTCTATTTTTGTCAAAAATGGCCAAAAACTCCGTCTTATATCTTATTTCCGATTCGAGTGTCACAGGTGGCGTGGGGCGCTGCCTGTGACGCCAATTCCAGTAGCTAATAAATCCGGGCGTTAGGGATAGCGCCCCATGCTACCCTGGGCACTAGTGATGGGAACTATTTTTCCCCGATACGAAAATGGGCGTAACTCTCTCATACGATGTCCGAATTGGATGATTTTTTTTGCTATCGCTCCAAAATTTCAATACGGATCTAATGTTTAAATCAAAACTGAATTTGGAGCTCATTTGCATAATATTATACCACTTATTCTTGAAGAACGACATAGAAACATTCTTGAAATGCCCAAGTTAAACTCCAATAACCATCCAAACTCCACCCGATGCTCTCGGAACCTCAACCAAATATATCAACAAGTCCTAAAATATCATTCAAACTTGTTCCAATCATCAAAATGCCTCAAACAACACCAAATCCGTCAATTCGCATCGAATTCAAGCCTAACTTTTCTAAAAACTTCCAAAATACGCTTTTGATAAAAAAAAATCCAACCAAACAACGTCCAAATGACCTGAAATTTTGCACTCACATCCCAAATCACAAAATGACGCTACAGCAACTTTCAGAATTTCATTCCGACCCTCGGATCAAAATCTTACCTATCAACCGAAAATTACCAAAATACTAACTTCGCCAATTCAAGCCTAATTCTACACCGGACCTCCAAAACCACTTCCGATCACACTCCTAAGTCACAAATCACCTCTCGGAGCTAACCAAACCATCTGAATTCACATCCGAGCCCTCTAACACATAAGTCAACTTCTGGTTGACTTTTCCTAACTAAGCCTTCCTTAAAGAGACTAAGTGTCTCATTTCCCACCAAAACTTCTCCAAACCAACTCGATCACATAAGAAACGGATAACAAAGCATAAAATGGGGGAAATGGAGCAGTAACTCATGAGACAACGAGTTGGGTCGTCATATCCTCCCCAACTTAAACAAACGTTCGTCCTCGAATGTGCCCAGAGTTGTTCCAAAAGCCAAACAATCGCTGAATAACCTTACCATGCATAAACCCGGGGGTGATCCCACGTCACCCTATCTCATATAGGTCTGACAACACATTGTAACTGAAATTTTTGCAATCCAATCTAGTCCACAAACCTTAGGACCACATTCCCACTTTTGAAATCTTTCCTATGATCAGAATCCCACATTTATACTGTGAATAATCCCGAACAAGCTGTAACAACTCATATCTACAACCTCGGGTGCAATTACATGATAGACCATGTAATTCAAACGCTTGTAGTGATAACTTCTAATCACAGTAGTTGCACACAACACCCGAATACCGATAGAAAAACTTTTATCAACTAAAGTCTCATCTCTACACCTTCATATACTACAAATGATAAATAAAACACATAGTAAGCCATAATAATTTCTTAGATCAGCCATTTATGAAGCCACTTCTCCTTTGGCAAAAACCATAGCAAATTTTTGAGTTGAACCTCGATATTATCCTCCCAACATGCTGAAATCAAATCCGAACTCACTCAAATCATGAAAATAGCTCAAAAGTAAGAGTTGTACCACAAGCGAATCATCATAATCACGGAGAAGTACATAATACAATGTCATACCAGTGAACCTCACTATTGCGCCATCCGGATACCCCAGAAAGAGAAAATACCTCAAAGAGGAGAGCCGTTTTGCAAGTTCTACAAGTACCACCCCACGATATGCCATGGGCTCGTCAATCATAGTGGAATCAAGATACATGAATAGAATAATAATAACCAGCTCTTCTATAGCTCACCTTGACATCAACCTCACGAGCAACTTAGTTGCCAACAACATAATCCACCTGACACGGTCACAGACCTCTAGTCCAAGCATATCATATAGGAGCAATCCAACAAGTACACCTGTACATGCTAAATGAAATAAGATTCTCATGCTCCTAGATTGGCACAACTAACACTCTATATCGTAGGCATGAGCAAACTGCACTGTCATAGCTCAAATCAGCAAGTTAACACAGAATTAGTACTTACCAAGTTTGTTCTGGAATTTAGCATCTTGGAAATCCCAAGTATAATCCAGATAGTTCTTAATAGAGTTACGAATACGAGAAACATTATACCTTTAAGCTCAATATCCCATTCTAGGCATATCATAGCCTACGTATCTTCCGAGCATAAATATCGACTCGTGCTGACACACAGGTTCAAACCTCACATATATTCACGCTCATAACGCATAGTTATCACCATCAATTAGCTCGACTAGTGCATCCAAAGAGTTTAGATAAAATACTTACCTCAAACATGCCACAATCCCGAAATAGTATATTTTTGAGAATTCCCCGTCTCCAAATTCATAGATCACATAAATCATCGTAACTGATCACAACCTCAGCACTCAAATGACTAACACATCCCTCAAGTACGATCATCCCATGATAATATTTTCAAAATTTTTCTACACTACATAGCAAGATCGAAATATTGGTAGCCGATCAACCAAGTGAGCGTTGAAATGCCAATAAGCATATGTTAATCAAAATATAATATGCACCCTTGTCAGGCCTTACCGAACGGTTATAACATTCATCTAAATACCTGAAACTAACTATTCCATCTAGAACTCATGACCTTCCCTTTAAGAATGAACTGGCACCTTGCATATGAAAATATTAAGCATGTACCATACGCCACGTCTATTATGCCATCTTGTTGCAAACACAAAATCTCATTAGAATTTTTGGGCTATAGGAAAATTTCATTTCGTGCAGCTAGAAATCTTCTATTTGCTCCCATTTAGGAGGAGTTCATAATATACAATATGTTCCACGCACCGATAGGAGATATCCGGCTCTAACCATGGTAAAAACCATCAAGAAAACTTTCAAATCTGTTCGCACATAGCCAAGATATCAATACGAGGCAAAGGATACTTGGTCTTCACTGTTACTTTATTCAATTGCATGTAATTAATGCACATTCTCATTGTGCCATCCTTATTTTTCACAAATAAAACTGGTGCACCCCAAGGTGACACACTAGGCCGAATGAACCCCCCTTAGGAGTTCCTGAAGCCGCTCTTTCAATTCCTTCAACTCCGCTGGTGCCATATGATACAGTGGAATAGAAATGGGCTAAGTGCCCGGCACCAGGTCAATGCCAAAATAAATATCCCTGTCCGGAGGCATGCCCAACAGGTCTACAAAAAATACATCAGGAAAATCCCTCACAACTGGGACAATATCAATACTAGGAGTCTCAGCTCCAACATCTCGCACAAAAGCTAGATATGATAAACAACCCTTCCCAACCATACGCTGGGCTTCCAAGAAAGAAACTACTCTACTAGGAACATAATCAATCATACCACGCCACTCGATCCTCGGAACACCCGGAATAGCCAAAGTGACTGTCTTAGCATGACAGTCTAGAATAGCACGACATGGAGATAGCCAATCCATGCCCAGAATAACATCAAAGTCCATCATGCTCAATAGCAATAAATCAACTCGGGTCTTCAGACCCCCAATAATTATAACACATGACCGGTACACACGGTTCATAACAACAGAATCGCCCACCGAGGTAGATACATGAACAGGTAAAGAAGGAAACTCTCGAGGCGTACCCAAATAATGAGCAAAATATGAGGACACATAAGAAGAGGTGGAACCAGGATCGAATAATACCGAGGCATCTCTGTGACAGACTGGAATAATATATCTCTTAACCGTGCAATCAACTTAATTAATAGCAAACTCCCCAACTTGGCTCAAAGCCATAGATCAAAACGCACTCAATAAATCATAACGCACATACTCTATCGCTGACGTAATACCATAGTGAGATTGAACTCACTCCTTCATAAGCTTGTGGAAACACAAATCATGTGGAATTTTAACTCTTGCAATTCTTGCATTCACTCACACAACAGTTAAGCCCACTCTCTAGGCGACCAAATTTTTACTAAGTCCCAAATTTTTCAAAAATTTCGGCAGAGTCTCCTTTGTAATTGGGCCTATCCATCTGCCAGAGAATCACCAAAACCATCCTAACAACACATCCACAACTTAACAAAGCATCACAATATATATCAATAACATTAATCTCAATATTACACGTATTATCTTATCAAAATTGATACATGGACATACGTTGCACCTATTTGAATCGTAACACATAGAAAATACCTTTCGATCCTCCATTATTGGGCCATTCAACCAAGTAAGAACATTTTCTTTCCTTAATGTTTTTGACCTTCAAGGTGGGCTCCTCGACTCATAGATTTCGTGATAATACATTTACAGAAGTGATCTCAGCTCCCAGACTTATCTAACCAGTATTACAAATAGTTTCCCCTCATAAGCCAATTACCCATTAGCTTTACCTTTAGTTAATATTTTTGTATACCTTCCACTGTCATACACATTACACAATCACTTAATCTTCCCGAGTCTAAACTCATACCGTAACATGAAATTTACTTCACTCTAAATAGGAGGCATGGAATGATTCTTCACGGACCCATAACTCGGGGCTACACATCCTATCACAATGGAAATCATACACTCAATAGTTCATCTATCATTCAGTAGACCTCTCTCGTCACTTCCAGGTCATATAGATACATTTTGCAGTACTAATATACTCATCACGTAGCTATCCAGACATCATTCCCACTAATAGGGACAATACCGAACATATAAATTCAAAATACTTGCTCACACAATCAGCACCTCGGTGCTCAAGCCATAGTCAAAGACCCGACCTCAAGTCCTTCAGACTGGCCCAACATCAACTCATAGAGATCACGTCTCGCCACTTGATAGGGGAATTACAAGATATCAAGGCACATCTAATACCGAGCGCTCGTTCGCGCATACGAACACGTGGAAGAAATCGTAAGAGTTACTTTTCAAGCTGAATCAAGGACGCACGATCAGAATTCAAGAATATGAAGTTTTTCCTAAAGGTTCTGAAACCTCTCGAGGATAAATACAGACGTCTCCGTACCGATCCGCGAGACTCTACTAAATCAGCTTATGACTCGCGAGACCTAGTAACCTAGGCTCTAATACCAACTTGTCACGATCCAATTCCTGAACTTTGGCCGTGATGGCGCCTCTCGTGAAGACAATGCCAGCCAGTCAACCCAATTCATCCTTTTAAACCAATTAATTAACACAATTATAGTATAAACATTGGTTAATAATATTCAATAGCGGAAAGTATAGGTAAAATGCGGAAATCCAACCCAACATAGCCCTAATCGGGGTGTCACAAGTCATGAGCAACTAAGAAATCCTGACACAAGTCTACTAAATACGAAATCCGATACAATAACTCGAATAACATAGAACTAATAAGATAAGGGAGTCACGGGGACTGCGAACGCCAACAGCTACCTCGTAGACTCAGGTATGGAAATCTGCTATGCCTGAATCTGCACACACGGTGTAGGGAGTAATGTGAGTATTCCGACCCAATGAGTAATAAATATAAGTAATGACTGAAGTTAAGAAAACACGTTAAGGCACACAACATTCTATACAGAAGCAGTGAAATCATTTAAAATAACAATTCAGTGAAATATCATGTGAAATTTCTTTTAAACCAGTAAAACAAGTAATTCGACAGTAAAATGACAAGTAAAACTTTGCCCCTCGGGATTAATATCAAAATAACAAGTAGAAATCTGCCCCTCGGGCTCAGTGTTAAAATAATAAGTAGAAATCTGCCCCTCGGGATCAGTATCAGTATCTCAGAACAGTATCAAGCAACCAACCAATAAAATAAGAGCTCATAATTATTATGGCAGATAATGCAGATAAGGAACAAATGCATGAGTGCAATGCAATGCATATAACGGTACACTCTAGTACCCACGGCGGCGTGTAGCCCGAGCCATATAGGTATAACAGATGAAGAACCATGCATGAGTGCAATGCAATGCATATGACGGTACACTCCGGTACCCATTGTGCGTGCAGCCCGAGCCATCCATATTTATTTATCGTCGACGATGCTCACTAGGGGTGTGTGCAAACAACGGAGGGGTTCCTACAACCCAAGCGCTATAACATCATAAGTACTGAAAGACTACTCACCTCTCCCGCGCTCACTAGAATAGGCTCAGACTCCGAAGGGGCTCCTACAGCCCAAGCGCAATATCAAGCCATCTTGTGGCATCAAATCTAGGCCCTGGGCCTCATATCAATATCAGTATAATCAACCAGGCTCTCGGCCTCAATATCAATATAATCAACCAGGCTCTCGGCCTTAATATCAATATAACATTACTGTGGCGCGCAACCCGATCCATGCTCAATCCAGAAATCATCATAAGCCCCTTGGGCATTTGTAAAACAGTAGTTCTCAGCCCGAATTATCATTTAGAAATATCATTTAAGTTTTCAAATCTTAGAAAGATGGCTGAGTTTGCAAAAAGTATTTAAAACCTTGGACTGAAATCAAATGATATGCAAAATATGCGAAAATAGTGATATGAATCCCTGAAGGATTCAAATAATTGGCAAGAAGCCCAAATGTAACAATTAAATCCAAGTAAGGATGATTCTCAATTTAGTTCAAGTAGAAAACACGGTAGAAACATCTCTCGGGACGGACCAAGTCACAATCCCAACTGATGCTCTACCCCACGCCCGTTATCCGGTGTGCAAGTCACCACAATATAGCGTTAAAATGTGAAATTCCAGGGTTTCAAACCCTAAGGACATCATTTACATCAATTACTCACCTCAATCCGAGCGAAATCCTACTCCGAAATGCCTTTTCCCCTTAAATCGTCCTCCAATCGATCTGAATCTAGCTAGAGTTAGTTCAATTCAGTCAATACTAATTATAGGAATTAATTCCATATGAAAATACTACTTTTCCAACAAAATCCGAAATTCACACAAAATTTGCCCGTGGGGCCCACGTCTCGAAATACGACAAAAGTCACGGGATATGAACCCCCATCCAAACACGAGTCCAACCATACAAATTTTACTAAAATCCGACATGAATTCAACCCTCAAATCTTCAAATTAAACCAAGAGGGTTTTCAAGATTTTTCCAACTAAATCACCAATTAAATGTTAAAAGCAACGATGGATTCGAGTAACCTAACCAAAATTGAGTTAAGAACACTTACGCTGATGTTTTCCTTGAAAATATCTCGAAACACCGCCTCACCCGAGCTCCTCAAACTCTATTTTTGTCAAAAATGGCCAAAAACTCCGTCTTATAGCTTATTTCCGATTCGGGCATCACAGGTGGCGTGGGGCGCTGCCTGTGGCGCCAATTCCAGTAGCTAATAAATCCAAGCGTCAGGGATAGCGCCCACGCTACCCTGGGCGCTGGTGATGGGAACTATTTTTCCCCGACACGAAAATAGGCATAACTCTCTCATACGATGTCCGAATTGGATGATTCGTTTTGCTATCACTCCAAAATTCTGATACGGATCTAATACTTCAATCAAAACTGAATTTGGAGCTCATTTGCATAATATGATACCAGTTATTCTTGAAGAACGCCATAGAAACATTCTTGAAATGCCCAAGTTAAACTCCAATAACCATCTAAACTCCACCCGATGCCCTCGGAACCTCAACCAAATATATCAACAAGTCCGAAAATATCATTTAAATTTTTTCCAATCATCAAAACACCTCAAACAACACCAAATCCGTCAATTCGCATCGAATTCAAGCCTAACGTTTCTAAAAACTTCCAAAATACGCTTTTGATAAAAAAAAAAACACAACCAAACAACGTCCAAATGACCTGAAATTTTGCACGCACATCCCAAATCACAAAATGACGCTACAACAACTTTCAGAATTCCATTCTGACCCTCGGATCAAAATCTCACCTATCAACTGGAAATCGCCAAAATACTGACTTCGCCAATTCAAGCCTAATTCTACACCGGACCTCCAAAACCACTTCCGATCTCACTCCTAAGTCACAAATCACCTCTCGGAGCTAACCAAACCATCAGAATTCACATCTGAGCCCTCTAACATATAAGTCAACTTTCAATTGACTTTTTCTAACTAAGCTTTCCTTAAAGAGACTAAGTGTCTCATTTCCCACCAAAACTTCTCCAAACCAACTCGATCACATAAAACACGGATAACAAAGAATAAAATAGGGGAAATGGAGCGATAACTCATGAGACGACGGGTCGGGTCGTCACATCAGCAAGCTTGTTGGATGGTAAGGAAAGTAATGGAGGCAAATAGAATACTGGAAGCTAGACAGTTTATGTAACCTTACAAAAGAAGCTTGATCAGACAAATATACTTACATTTGCTTGGTGACTACAGCAGGATGCAATGGAAGACATTGATGTTTAATAATGCAACAAGACCAAGGCAAAATTCATAATGTGGCTGATGATGCATGGGAGATTGATGAATTGCAATAGGATAGCTAATTGTAAGATTAATGTTGATACACGATGTGTAATATCCAGAAAAGCAGTGGAAACATGTCATGACCCGAATTTCCCACCACCGGGGTCGTGATGGTGCCTACTATCGGGGCTAGGCAAGCCAACTATTTAAACATTCCACAAAGTTTTTATCGAGAACAATATGATAAACTAAAATAAATACTTAAAATATGTGGAAGACTTTTAACAAAAACGATATCATAATGCGAAAGTTTAAAACATATCTCTACCCATCATCTGGTGTCACCACTCACGGACTACTAAGGAGTACTAAAAACATCAGTCTGAAAGAAAATACACAAGAGTCTGTCTCGATACAAATAAACGAACTGAAGAAACATAGATGAGACTCCGAGCCCGCGGACGTCAGCTAAGCTACCTGAGAGTCTCTGGACTGAAGGTCGGCTCCCGGTCTAGAACTGCTGCGGCGGTCTATAAGCTGCCTCCTGATCTGTGTACAAAAAGGCACAGAAGTGTAGCATCAGCACAACCGACCCCATGTGCTGGTAAGTGCCTGGCCTAACCCCGGCGAGGTAGTGACGAGGCTAGACAGGACCTACCACAAACAAGCTGTACGGATATATATACAATAATAGGAGAATATGCTAATCTAAACAGTTAAAAAGGGAGGGAAGCATGCTGGGGGGTACAACAGTTCAAATATAAAAATCGGCTAACAAGAGTGAAAACTAAGCAAATAATAACTGATAAAGAAATACCGGAAAGCTCAACACACAGAACAATATACTCAGTCCATATTCCCGTTGCAGCGCGCAACCCGATCCTTAACATTTAACACCGTTGCGGCGTGCGACCCGATCCTTGACAATTAATCCGTTGCGGCGTGCAACCCGATCCTCAACATTTAGTATCGTTTCGGCGTGAAACCCGATCCTCAATATTTACCAACAAAACTCACCCAACATCATTCGCAACTCAGGTGCGAGGGGAGTAACAT
>MU756084.1:259015-275238 GCA_026770625.1 Nicotiana glauca | reverse complement strand
GATATCTAGCCATAATTCGATTCAATAGTATCAATAAGAGCTCAAAACATAATCCCATAGTCTAGAAATAGAATTCCCTTCATTCTTCCAAAAATAGCAAAACCCGACACCGGGCCCACATGGTCCAAACTCGAGGCTCGGACCAAATTCCACTCACCCATAACCCCACGAGTTCAAATATATAATTTATTTTCACATTCGACCCCAAAACGAGGTCTAAATCAAGAAAATATAGAAAATCCTAACTCTACATATTTTTCCCAATTTCTACCCTAAATTACATGTTTTAGGCCTAAGATTTCAATAGATGATGATGGAAAATGAAGAAAATGAGTTAAACAATACTTACCCGAAAAGCTTTGGTGAAGAGATGCTCTAAAAATCGCCTAGAAGCTTTGGAGAAGAAAGGGTTCGTGTTTTTGATAAAAATTTCCCGTCACTGTTCTGTTTTGGACATTTTAAATACCCGGGCAATTTTACCCTTCGCGTTCGCGGGAGCAAGGTCGCGTTCGCGAAGGGTTGACTCAACAGACCATCACGTTCGTGATGAGAAGGATGCGAACGGGATGAGAAAGACTAGGGGGTCCAGGGAATTGGCCTACGCGAACGTGTTAGCCTGTACGCCAACGCGATGGGAAGGGATTGGGGACCTACGCGAACGCGGTCCAGTCATCGCGAACGCGAAGAAGAAAAGAGGGCTGGACCCTTAGAGTTCCATAACTCTATGCGAACGCGAACAAGTGATGCGAACGCGATGAAGGATGAAGGTGAAGCTTCGCGAACGCGAGAGGCATAGCGCGAACGCAAAGAAGAAAATCACTGAGCACCTGTTGCAGATTTTCTGCAATTCCACTAAGTTCCAAAACCACCCCGAACACCTCCGAAAATACTCCTGAGCCCTCGGGGCTCCCAACCAAACACACACACTAACTCAATATCATCCTACGAACTTGCTCGAGCGATCAAATCACTAAAATAACATCAAAATCAAAGAATCAACCCCCAAAACTCAAAATTTTCATTTCAAAGTTCATAACTTCCAAATTTCCCATTTTTAGTCCGAAACACGTCAAACGACGTCCGTTTTCAACCAAACTTTATAGATAGAACTTAACGCATATTTAAGACATGTACCGTGCGTCGGAACCATAATACGAGCCCGATACCTATATTTTCTTGCTCATTTTTATTTCTATTTTTCCTTAATAATTTCATAAAATAATTTAACAGAAAAATTCTTTTGCCGGGGTCCTAGACCTCGGATTTCGACTCCAGGTACATANATTGATCAAAGTCAACTATATCAATATTAATATCATAATTCTTCAAATTTTTCACAGAATTCACATATTTTAACATAAAAACTTTCCGGTTTCGCACCCAGACTGCGCACGCAAATCGAGGCAACTAAAAATGAGGTTTTCAAGGCCTCAGAAGCGCGAAAAAAGGGAGAAATATGATGATGACCCTTTGGGTCGTCAGAAAACAAGAGATCATCTATTTGGGCAATATGAATTTACCCAGCAAGTGTGGACTAAAATGTGTAACTGGATGGAGAAGCAATTCTTGGGGTTTGTCAGTTGGCTGCAATTCATCCAATGGTTAGTCGTATGTGCCAAAATAAAAACCCGACATGCTCGGATCTTTAGAATGGTTTATGCAGAAGTTGCTTACCACCTTTGGATGGAGAGAAATAGACGTATATTTGAATTAAAAAGTATGGGAGCAGATTACAAAAGAAATAGCCTATGTTGTTAGTGTTAGATAGGGGTGGGTATATATCGGGTAAAACCGGTGACCCGAACCGTTAATTATTTATTGAGTTATTGGGTTAATGGTTTTGTAACAGGTTAAAATTTTATTTTTATTGGGTTATCAGTTCGGTCTTGATTTGTAATTCTGTTATTGGGTAAAAACCAATAATCCAATAAGAATTAACTAATTTACTAGTTTACCCTTATGTATATACATGCTATGATAGGATTTCATAATTAATTTTTCCTATTCTTTCTCAATTCTCAGTAAGTTAGTTTCTCATTCTCCGTTTCTCAATTTTTTTCGCCGCACCCCTACGGCCCAACCTCACCAATTCTTCGCCTCACCACGGCTCACGCCCTCTCCAGTTCTCTACCTCATGGCTCACGCCCTCACCAGTCACCAGTCATCCCGTCAATTATTTGGGGGTTGTGATGTGTGTGTGCGCGCTGCTATTATTTGAGATCTTGTTCTAATCGTTTGTCTAGTCTTTAAATATTTTTGGAGATTCTATTTTATGAGAAATAAAATGGGCTTTGACAAGAAATGTATAAATTTGGTGTTGTTGCATTATCCACTTATAATTTTAAAAAGTGTTTCTCTTTTTGAAATATTAAGAATCCTAAGAAGCAAACTTCTGTTTAACTGTTTTTATGGATACAAGACCACGTTTTATTAACAATACAATCATATTCCATTCTAATTTTGTAATCTTATATTTATGCATCAGAAAGTTGTCAAAAAAAACGGAAATCTGATCTATTTCTTGACTTCTGGCTCAAGATAAATGAGAACTCGACAGTTTTATATATTGCAAAATTATTTTCGTTGTTTTATCTTATCGGATAAACCGATAACCAAACCGATAATGATCGAATGCCGATTAATCGATAACCGATAACCAATATCTTATCGGTTTGGTTATCGGGTTATGATATTTGTACACCGATAACCGATAGACAAAACTGATAATATTCAAAACCGAACCGAACCGACCGATGCCCACCCCTAGTGTTAGAGTTACTCCTAGAATAGGTCGTTTGTGTATAGCTTATATTTTTAGGTGGTAGAGTATAAAATGTATATGGATAGATAGCAAGCTGTGTTAGTTATGCTAAAGTTTTGTAATTACTATTTGGTGATTAATAAAATAAATTAGTTACCAAAAAAATGTGGGTATAACAGAAAAAAAATTGTCTTCTCCTAATATGTTAAAACTTAAAAATGACAAGCAAAAATAAAAATTTATTTTTAGAATACTGAACAAATAAAACTGAAGGAAAGAGTATTAGTTAAATGGCCTTTTACAAAGACCAATAGTGTCCATGGCTAGTTAGATTAAAATTTTTAGTTATTGACCCTATGACCCCACTAACTTATAAAGGTAAAGGAAAAATGATGTATTGTGGCCACTAACAATGAAAAAAATCTATTGTATGAAAGACGTAATGCTAAAAAAAAATTTGTAAAGATCTATAAAATCATTTAATCGGAAGATACATAAGCTTAAATGGGTGTTTTATTTATATATTATTAAAAAGAAAAAAAAAATATTAACATTAAGCCAAATGTTAACCTCACAATAGGCCACTTGAAAATCTAGGATAAAGAATTTTTTTAATTGTAATAATGCATTATGTATTGTTAATAATTAGTTACTCTTTTTGAGTTAACAAATTTAGAGTTTTAAAACTATTCTAAAAATAAAAAACGAAAAGGAAAAACAAAATCTCCAATTTCAAATTGGGGAATAGTTTCTTCCTAATATGTTAGTCTATATCTATAATCTATCTATAAATTATGAAAATGAGAGGAAAAAACCTCGACATTAAGCCAAGCGGAAACCTCACAATAGATCACTTGAAAATTTAGGACAAAGTTAGTTAGGTTAGGTAATAATTATAACTCCAACAAAATTGGAGTTTTACAATTATTTTAAAATAAAAAAAATATAGGGAACTAAAAAAATGACTCTATATATATATATATATATATATATATATATATATATATATATATTACAAACAGAATTTCTAAATGCATGGAAAACATAAAGCTTCTAAGAACAATTCTAAAATAATTGAATAACAGCAGTTTATAAATATTCTAAAAGAAATTCTTTTTTTTTTTCTTTCTTATTAAAAAAAAAATACTTCACTTTATGCTTCAGGAGTTCTAATTATCCTGACTTTATGCTTTGGAAGTTCCAATTAATTAATTTTAAATTGCACACCTAAACATGGAACTTACTGTTGATACAGAGAAAAAAGGGAATTAACTATTCAATTCTTATATACTACTATTTTAGGTAATTGACAATAGAAAATTTTATATACCTGAGTTCAAGAACTAGTGATCTGTAAAGAAATGTAAAACTTTCTATTGCCTGCGTGAGTAAGCAGCAAGGCTCTTTCGTAGGTGCCTCTATTTCGTATAAGTCTTTAAGCCTTTTTCTCTGCACGACAAAACAATAAAAATTGCACAGGGCGCCCTATTTGAGCGTCCCTTTTTAACTTGTAGCCGTTTTGTCTTTCTGTTTGCACCCGTACCCATTTTTTTGTTAAAAGCCATTTGAAAAGACTATTTTGCCCTTTTTTATTAAAAGACTACTTTCTCTCCAAGTATACGCTAGTCCTCTACTGTCTCTGTCTCTCTTTCCCGTTATTCGTATTTTTTTTTATTTGCTCNATATATATATATATATATTACAAACAAAGTGGCTGACAAAAATATTGAATAAGGTAATACAATGTTAAAAATTTCTATTAATACTAAATATTAGATAATATAATATAAAAAAATACAGAACAAAAAAGTTATTCGATGTTTATATAAGTTCTTTTAATAAAATAGAGATTTCATTCATTAAAAGTCAGATAGTATTATTGAGAAGAATAGAATAAAATTTAAAATAAAAAATTATTTCAAAAGTAATAAAATATATATCTTCTATTTTGTTACAAAAATAAAGTACTAGACAAAAATATTAAATAAAGTAATATGCTAATAAAAATTTCTATTAAAAATGTAAAAACACTAAATGTTGTATAATATAATAAAGACAAATATAAAACAAAAAGCTGTTCAATTACTATAAAAGTCCCTTTAATTTAATAGAGATTTTATTCGTTAAAATTCAAACAATATTATTAAAAAATAATAAAACTAAAAAAAAGAAAATATTTCAAGTCTAACAAAATATATACCTTTTGTTATATTTCAAAAAGAATAAAAAATAAAGTAATACACTAATAAAAAGTTATATTAGCAATGCAATTATACTAAATATTAGAATATAATTTTTAAAAAATACATAACAAACCCTTTAATTTAATAGAGATTTTATTCATTAAGATTAAAATAAATATTATTAAGAACAACAGAATAAAAATTTAAAATAAAAAAAAAATATTTCAAGATGAATAAAATATATATCTTCAGTTATAAAATCTTTAGTAAATGTGGATGTCCACTACTCCCACTATTTTTACTCATGATGTAAATAACCTCCCACTACTCATTACTATTGTGATTGTAACTCCAACACCCCCATAACCCATCCTCATTATCTCAATTTTTAATCTCATGTTTAAGACAATCATTTTGTAACCTTCTATGTAATAGCATAAATAGAGGCATGAGATGTGATATAGGATACACTTGAACATTTGATGAAATAAGAAAGTTATCTCTTCTTCTCTTATTCTACTTATCTATTTATTTTATATTGTTACTTTGCGCTACATTTTTTAAGACGTTATCAGCATGACTCTAGCCTTCTCCAAAGTTAAATGCAATTCTTCATCCGAAAGTTTTTACTATGTCGAATTTGTCAAAGCTTGAGTTTGTGGAACTTGACATTTTTGAATAGATTTATTTATCATGGGTTCTCGATGCTGAGATTCACTTAGCCGCTAAAGGCCTTGGTGATACCATTACTTAGGGTAATGATGCATCATCCAGGACAAAGCGAAAGCCATGATTTTCCTTCGTCATCATTTGGATGAAGGTTGAATATTTGGTAGTGAAAGATCCACTTGAATTGTAGACTGGCCTGAAGGAAATGTATGATCACCTTAAGGCTACAGTACTGCCAAGGGCTCGATATGAGTAGATGCACTTACGGTTGCAAGATTTTAAGATCGTAAGTGAGTATATTTCGAATAACTTCTCAATTGAAATTATGTGGGGATGTTATGAATGATGAGGATTCGTTGGAAA
The DNA here is from genome assembly GCA_026770625.1 of Nicotiana glauca. Lineage (NCBI taxonomy): Eukaryota > Viridiplantae > Streptophyta > Magnoliopsida > Solanales > Solanaceae > Nicotiana > Nicotiana glauca. The sequence continues at coordinate 269,262 of MU756084.1, read as the reverse complement.
AAACTATTACGACTTTTCATGCCTCAAATATGGTATTCAAGCAGCAATACCATGAAAGGGATTTTAAAAAGCATTTTGAATTGATCACATGCCTTCTGGCGGCTGAGCAACATAATACCCTTTTGCTGAAAAACCATGAAGCTCGTCCTACAGGGTCAGCTTCGCTTTCTAAAGCGAATATGACGGCTAGACGTGATAAGCCTTGAAAAAGATAGAATAATAATCATGGCCATATAAATGTACGTGGGCATGGTAATAGTAAGAGACGATATAATAGTTGTCATCGTGGAAGTCATGGCAAACAAAAGAATAATATGGGAACTCAAAATAATCCTTCAAGAGGCAAAAGCGGTAACTGCCACTGCTATTGTAACGGTCCGGTCGGCCATTTTAAGAATTAACGCCCTGATCCCCTATTAACTGCTTTCCCCGTGGTTGTTTATATTATTTTGATTTGCTGAGATGCTTGGTTTTGAGTTTCGGAGTATTTTGGGACACTTAGTCCCTAAAAGAGAGCTTAAGCTTTAGAATTTGGACCGTAGTTGGAACACCATGAAGAAAACCTTGGAATTAAATTCTGTTAGTTCCGTTGGGTGATTTTGGGTTTAGGGGCATGTTCGGATTGTAGTTTGGAGGTCCGTAGCTTATTAGGATTGAAATGTAAAAAGTTGAATTTTCAAAGTTTCCGGTTCGATAGTGAGATTTTGATATCGGGTCGGAATGGGATTCCGAAAGTTAGAGCAGCTCCATTGTGTTGAATGTGATGTGCTTAAAAAATTTCAGGTCATTCGAACGAGGTTTGATAGACTTTTTGATTGAAAGCATAATTTGAGAGTTTTTGGAATTATTAGGCTTAAATCTGATGTTAAATTGGTGTTTTGGTGTTGTCGTTCCGAAGGTTGGAACAAGTTTGAATGATGTTTTAGGGTTGATTAGCATGTTTGGTTGAGGTCCCGGCGGCCTCGGGTATGTTTCGGATGCTCAACGGGTCATTTTTGGACTTAAAGAATTGCAGAAAAAAATTGCAGCAGGTCAGTTCTGGTTTTACACAAAGGTGTTCCCGCATTTGCGAGGCTGTGAGGTCTTATACCTATGTGTTCGCGAAGATGGTCCCGCATTCACGTTGGGGGGAAGATGGTCACCGCATTCGCGACAAGGACATCGCATTTACGATGAAGGAAGACTGGACCAAGCAAAGTTGTGCTTCGCAAATGCGAGGGTCCTTCCGCGTTCGCGAAGAAGGATTTATCTGGGCAGAATATAAAAATTTCAAAGTCGAGGGTTTGGTCATTTTTATCAAAACTAGAGCTTGGGATCTCGGATTTAAGCGAGATTTTGAGGAATTTTCAAAAAGATATCGATTGGGTCATGGTTCTTAACTCCTTTTTGCTTATAACTCATTAATCTAAACATGAATTCATCATCTAATTTCGGATTTGGGGTGAGAAATCGGGAAAATTTTGGAAAAGTTCTTAAACCTAATTTTCGAGTTTTGATTGGGAAGATAATTTTAGTATAGTTAGACTCGTGTGTGAATGAAGGTTCATAATCTATAACTTTTACCCGATTTTGAGACATGGGCCCGTGGGGTATTTTGGTTATTTTTCCTAATTTCGCGTATTAGCTTATAATAAATTAGTGAAATCAGTTACTTGAAGTTATATTTACATTATGCAATTGATTTGAATAGATTTGGGCCATTTGGAATCGAGTACTCGTGGCAAAAGCGTGGTTCCGGGTTGATTTTGAGCCGGTTCCAGGTAAGTGGCTTGCCTAACCTTGTGTGGGGGAACTCTCCTTAGGATTTGGTATTGTTGATATTTGAAATGCCTTGTGCGTGAGGTGACAAATGTGCACTTGTGCTAATTGTTGAAAAATCTGTTTTCATTAAGTAACTATAATTCTGATTCCTTTCCTGTTTATACTACTTGTAATTTAAGCCTGTTGTTAGCTTAAGGAAGCATGTTCAATTGACTTAATTGCTTTACTTGCTCAAACTGCCTTATTTGGATTATGTGCAGTATGCTAGGTTAGAAATACCTGTTTTACCTTGGTGTGAGATTGGAATAGAATTGAGTATTCTTCATGTTGTTGTGTGTTTACTTTAGGACTACGGACGGTATCTCGGGAGATTCCTTACCTTTTTACTTTGGGACTACGGATTAGCTCCCCCTGCACTTTTATATTGGGAATACGGAACTGCACCCTGTTGATTTTCCCAGTACTGGTATTTACATTTGGGGACTACAGATCGGGATTCCGATAGATCCACACGCACTATGAGTTGGACTACGAGACGGTATCCCAGGAGATCCACTGGATATTTATATTTGGGATTACAAGACGGTATCCTGGGAGATCCTTGGTTGTTATCTCTATGTTGAGCTGTATTCTTTCCGTGATTACTTTTGTCTCTGTAATAGTTGTTGTTATTCTTATTATATTGTGTTACTTCATACTGTTAGCATTGAATTATATTATCGTATTCTATACTATTTTATCTCGTTTTTCAGCTATAATCAGTAGGGCACTGATCTTCCTCGTCACTACTCGAACGAGGTTAGGCTTGACACTTACTGAGTACTGCTGTGGTGTACTCATGCCCTTTCTGCGCATGTTTTTCATGTGCAGATCCAGGTACTTTGACTCAGCCCTACTACCCTTGAGGCGAGGTGATCCATCAGAGACTTTGAGATATATTTGCCGTGTAGACATTCTGGAATTAGACACGTAGTTATTCCACAGCTTGTGATTTCATGAGATTCCGAGTTTTGCAAAATGTAGTTTCAGTTTGTATTGTATATGCCAGGCGGCATCTTTAAACCTTCACTATGTTTATTCCGCAAGTTTTTATTTGTTTTAGTTTGTTATTCCTTTTTTCGCAATTTGATAGGCTTACCTAGTCGTAGAGATTAAGTGCCATCACGATAGTTCACGAGGGCGAACTGGGGTCGTGACAGTTGTGGCATGAAAGGTCATTGGGAAATTGAATGCCGTGCATCTGAGCATTTTATCAAGCTTTATCAAAACTCCATCAAAAGTGAAGCAAATAATGTTGGAGCATCTTCTACTAATGCCCTAGTGGAATCTCACTTGACCTTTTAAAATGATTTTGAGGCAGGGCCTTCAAACAAAAATGATGACAATGCCGAGGCAACTCTTGCTTTCAATGATGATCTTTTAAGGCCTCGATGATTTTACCCATTTGGAAGTTGAAGACTTCTTAGGAGATCAAAACTAAAGTTTGATCATTTTACTGGAGAATGCAATTATGTTGTTATTTTTATTTTCAGTATTTTTTTGTCTCGTTCTAAAGTTTTTATTTTGAAGTAGTACTTAAGTTGTCTTATGTTGTTGTTGGTAGTGTTGTTAGTTTTTCTGTATTTCTCTTGGTGTACTTTTATTTTTTTTATGAAGAAAATAAAATTCTACAGTCTTCAATTGGATCCAAGATGAGTAATGAATATTTATGCCTTTTGGATAATGCTACAACTCACACAATATTAAGAGAAAAGAATTTTTTCTCTTATTTTGTTATGAAAAAGGCCTACGTTAACACAATATCTGGTAGTACAAATTTAATTGAAGGCTCTGAAAGAGCGGCCTTATTACTACCTGGAGGAATGATATTAACTATTGATAATGCATTGTATTATAGTAAGTCTCAAACAAACTTGTGGAGTTTTAAAGCTATTCGCCAAAATGGCTACCATGTTGAGATATCAAACGAATGAAAGGTTGAATACCTTTGTATTACTATAATAAAAGCGGAAAAAATATATGTGCATGAAAAGTTACCCATATTTTCTTCTAGGTTGTACCACACAAATATTGGTATGGTTGAATCACATGTTGTAGTAAACAAAGGTTTACTACTTCTAATGATTTTATCATTTGGCATGACCAGCTGGTCCATCCCGGTTCTAACATGATACGCAGAATAATAGGGAATTAAATGGGCACGCATTGAACAACAAGATGATTCTTCAACTTAAAGAATTCTCTGGTGCTACTTCTTCTCAAGGAAAATTGGTTATTAAACCATCAACAACTAAAGTTGGGATTGAATCCCCTACATTTCTAGAATGTATACAGGGTGATATATGTGATCCTATACACCCTCCACGTGGACCATTCAAGTATTTTATGGTCTTGATGGACGTATCTACAATATGGTCACATGTGTGCTTATTGTCAACTCGTAATATGTCATTTGCGAGATTGTTGGCCTAAATAATAAGGTTAAGAGCATAATTTCCAGATTATGCAATTAAGACAATTCGTCTTGATAATGCCGTTGAATTTATATCTCAGGACTTTACTTATTATTGTATGGCCACTAGAATAAAAGTTGAGCATCTGGTTGCTCATGTTTATACTTAAAATGGTCTAATAGAATCATTGATTAAACGCCTCCAATTAATAGCTAAATCATTGGTAATGAGGACAAAACTTCCCCTTTCAGTGTGGGGACATGCTATTTTGCATACAGCAGCACTTGTGCGCATAAGGCCAATCACTTATCATAAAGTCTCCCCATTACAGTTGGCTTTTGATCAGGAGCCAAATATTTTCCATCTAAGAATTTTTGGATGTGCAGTATATGTTCCAATTTCTCCACCACAACACACAAAAATGGGTTCCCAAAGAAGGTTGGGAGTATATGTTGGTTATGAATCTCCTTCTATTATTAAATATCTGGAGCCTATAACAGGAGATTTGTTTACAACCAGATTTGCTGATTGTCATTTTGATAAATCAGTTTTTCCAATATTAGAGGGAGAAAATAAACAACTAGTAAAAGAGATAGATTGGAACGTATTATCTCCATCTCATTTGAATCTTCGTATAAATCAATGTGAACAAGAAGTTCAAAATATCATTTATATGAAAAATATTGCAAATCAATTGCCAAATGCATCTACTAACCTTCCATAGGTTACTAAATCGCATATTCCATCTATAAATGCTCCAATTCGAGATGATGTCCCAGTTGGACAATATGATAATGCAAATGAGTCTAGATGATGCCTTAAACGTGGTAGACCAATCTGTTCCAAGAATAAGAATCCCCGAAAAAGAAAAGGAGCAAATGATCAAGTTAATCATAACATGGAGGCAATTGCTCAACAGGATCATGAAGACATAATAATTGATAAGACCTCACAAGAGGTTCTAATACCTGAAAATAAAGAGATCTCAATAAGTTATGTCTCTACGGGAAAAAGGTGAAACGGGAATAGTGTTGTTGTTAAGAATAATTTTGCATATAACATTGCAATTGAAGTAATTCAACAAGATAAGGATCTTGAACCAAAATCTGTCGATGAATATAGACAGAGAAATGATTGGCCAAAATGAAAAAAATACAATTTAAGCGAAATTGGCTTCACTCAAAAAATGTGAAGTTTTCGGACCAATAGTCCGAATGCCTGAAAGTGTCAAGCTAGTGGGAGTACACATGGGTTTTTGTGCGAAAATGAAATGAAAAAGTTAAAGTCGTAAGATATAAAGCACGAATTGTGGCACAAGGATTTTATCAAAGGCCTCATATTGATTATATAGAGACATATTCTCATGTGGTAGATGCAATTACCTTCAGGTATCCAATAAATCTGGCAGTCCATGAAAAGTTGATTTGCAGTTGATGGATGTTGTCACAACCTACTTATATGGCTCATCGGATAATGAAATTTTTATGAAAATCCCTTAAGGATTTAAAGTTCCCAAAGCACATAAAAGTTCAAGAGAAACTTGTTTAATTACGCTTCAGAAATTGTTATATGGATTGAAGAAATTAGGGAGGATGTGGTACAATCGCCTTAGCGAGTATTTGCTAAAAGAAGGGTACAAAAATGACCCTATTTGCCCTTGTGTCTTTATTAACAGATCTGGATTTGCATTTATCATCATAGCTGTGTATGTTGATGACTTGAATATCATTGGCACTTTTAAAGAACTTCCAAAGGCTGTAGAATGTTTGAAGAAAGAATTTGAAATGAAAGATCTTGATACGACAAAATTTTGTCTTGGCCTACAAATTGAGCATGTGCCAAATGGAATTTTTGTCCATCAATCAACATACACTGAAAAGGTTTTAAGCGATTTTACATGGATAAGGAACATCCATTGAGTAATCCAATAATTGTGAGATCGCTTGACATAAATAAAGATCCATTTCGGCCTAAAAAAATTGTTACGCCCCGAGCTTGGGGGCGTGACCGGCACCCAGTGCCTCATTAATCCTTGTATGCTACTTTCGACTAAGAGACTCTGAACATGTACTATCATACTTTGGCCATGAGACATATTGCAAGATAATGTGCGATGCAAAATATAAAGCTTAATAGAGACTAACGCCGACTAAACGCTAACATAAAGCTGGGCCGGCAAGGCCGTCATAATTGCTACAATTGACAAGCCAAGAAAATATATGTACAGGGCTTACAAGCCCAACATACTGTACTAATTGACGGGATATATCTACAAGCCTCTACTGACAGATCTACTATGATCGGAACAGGGGCCCAACCTACCCATAACCTATCTACATATATACACAAGATACACACCACACTACTAGACTCGGAAACTCTGAAAGAAGGGGAGCTTACCAATAAATTTGAGCATGGGCAACATCTACTAAGGAGGTCTACCCCTAAACCTGCATGCATGAAAAGCAGCACCCCCAGAAAGGGACTTCAGTACGAAATAATATACCGAGTATGTAAGGCAATATACTGAAGCTGAAACTGAACTGATAATATAATAACTGAAAACAATTGGGGGTCAAGAAAATTTGAAGATATGCTTATCTGCTGATAGGTGCTCGGCCGTAGTAGGCTCGCTCATAAACGCTCGGCCATACTAGTCTCTCTATCTCGATCAACTTGGCTCGCTCATAGGCGCTTGGCCACAATAGGCTCGGTATATATGTAACTTCTCTGCCGTAGTAGGCGAGCTCATATGCGCTCGGCCATACTAGGCTCTGTGTCTCGACCAACTAGGCTCTCTCATAAGCGCTAGGCCTGCCCATCGATTATAGCTCGATGGTAATAAAATATTTTTTAATACTGCATATATATAAACTCTATGCTCTTTTGACCGGAAGAAGGAAATACTCAATTGAATATGCAGTCACGATAAGAAGAATATGGTAACTTACAAAACTAGGAAAATATATGCAATTTGCGAGACTAGCAAAATATACAAAAATTTCGAGATATGAATTCTCTATGCCTCATTATCAAACTTGTGTAATTACGATATCATACCAAAATAAAGGAAAAGCTTAGCATTAACATAACTGTTCCTGAAATTATTTGAACGGAATGAAACTTTCTGCTTCTTGCGAAATACGAACGAACCTAGGCTTGGATTAAACAAGATTGTTGTTGTTTTTTGAATTTCTGATCGAACTTTGGCTAAATAATATTGGACGAAGCAACTACTGTTCCAAGTTTTTGGATTTTAAAATCCAAGGCAGAGTGTTGTTTTAACCGAAGGAATTTGAAATGGATTTGGCTAAGGAAATCTCTTTCCAAGTTAATCAAGGCAGAACGTTGTTTTAACCTAAGGAATTTGAAATGGATTTGGCTAAGGAAATCTCTTTCCAAGTTAATCCAAGGCAGAATGATGTTGGTATTGAACTGAAAATGCTTTCCCTTTCTGATTGGTAAGCTCACAAAAAAAGTCTTGATAAGACTTTCAAATTAAGCTTTTGACACATATTAAAGGTGAAAGATGAATCACCTTAAGGGGTGAGGGGGGTTGCCACGTATCTCTTTGGGAGATCTTTGTTAAATTTATCCACTTATTAGTTAACTAGGTAATATTTCATTACCCGGTAATTAATCCATTACTCACATAATTTAAAAATTACCATAAATTACTTAAAATTCTATTTATTTTCAAAATACTTCATTTATACTTTATATATTATACTATCGTGGTCATATAGTACCTTGCATGACACTATTTTATAATTATCGGGCATTATCACTTGATCCGTATTTTATCTCAAATTGGCGACTTTCAACAAAACTCGTTTTCTTTAATTCATGTATCTTTTATCCTTCAGGACACTAATTTATCGCTTGTTATAAATAACGTAAAAAGGTTAATTTCAAGATGATCTCATCCCCGAGTCTACATCAATTAACAGAAGACGAAACTTTTAACGTATGAAAACGCGAGATGTAATATCCTTCTTCCTTAGAAACATTCATCCTCGAATTTTTAACTCTCTAGGATTTATATAACCTTGGTAGAGTAGCTTTTGTAACAACGCTATTTACCAACATTTCTTGTAGAAACCCAGTAATTTAATGTCATATAGAACCACAATCATTAATAACAACGATGGCCTCACACGACCAATAACAATACGCACCTTGAGGTTATGACGTCTCAGTCAGACCCTTCTTTGGAGGAGGAAATTAGTAGGGATATCTAGACTTCATGTTTTCCTCGGCCTCCCAAGTCATCTCTTCTACATTGTTGTTTCTCCAAAGTACTTTAACGGAGGCTACCTCCTTATTCCGCAGCTTGCGGGTTTGCCGGTCTAGGATGGCTATCAGAACTTCCTCGTATGATAAGTTTTCTGTAATCTGTATGTCATTTGAGGGCGCTATTCGGGTAGGATCGTTAATGCACTTTCGTAACATAGATACGTGAAATACCATATGGACAGACTCCAATTCCGAGGGCAATTCTAACTCATAAGCTACTTGGTCCACTCTCTGAATGATCCTATAAGGTCCAATATACCATGGGCTAAGTTTGCCTTTCTTGCCAAAACTCATCACACCTTTTATAGGTGACACCTTTAAGAATATCCAGTCATCAACCCTGAACTCTAAATCTCGTCGCCGCCTGTCAGAATAGACTCTGAGTTGTCAACAATCGCTCCCGGATAAACTTTACTTTTTCTATGGCCCGCTGAACCAGATCTGACCCATATAACCCAGATTCTCTAACATCGAACCACCCTATGGGAGATCCGCACTGGCTCCCGTACAAAGCCTCGTATGGAGCCATCTAGATATTGGAGTGGTAGCTGTTGTCACACCTCCCTTTTTACCACACCCCCGGAAGGGGTATAATAAAGGAAGTTTTTCCAGTTAAAGGACAATCGAAATGGGATTACTTATTAAAAGATTCAGAGTCACCACTTTGGATATTTATGGTGTCCCAAGTCACCAATTTCAAATCCCAAATCGAGTAAAAGATTGACACTATATTACAGTCCGTGAACCAGAAATCCGAATAAGAAATTCTGTTAACCCAAGAGAAGGTGTTAGGCACTTCCGAGTTCCGTGGTTCTAGCACGGTCGCTTAACTGTTACAAATGGCATATTATATGATTTTAGAAACAATTTTAAAACCTATGTGCATTTTTACTTTTAACTGCTTTTATTCATTTTTAAAGAAGATTTAACATCGTCCAAAACATGTCTTTGGATCGCGTCACATGAAATGCATTCGCAAACCGAAACACATTTTATTCAACGTTATAAGGATTTGGATTTGGGTCACATGAAATATACACCCGAGTTTAAGAAGTTAATATTATTAAAATAACACGCCTAAGACAACTACGCATTGTTAACTTTGCAAAGGCCATGAAAATTTGCTAAATGGCACGGCTCGAATTCTAAGAATGTTTTAAAGAAATAATTAAATAAGGGCCATAAATTATATCTTGCCTAATATGGCACGCTTCAAATTTATAACTCAATCAATTATTATCTCAAACAAATCACGCCCTATCCACTATCAAACCACCATTAAACCCAACTTCTATTAATTCAACAAAAAAGGGAAACCGTGGCTTAACACTATTACTCGCTGATTTCTCATTCAACTTTCAAGAACAAATTTAATAACAATAGATTAATACCACATGCTTATAAGATAAACAAAGTACAAATCCAAACATGTCAAAAGCTGTTCAATTAGTCAATACTATATTTATGAGTGGGTAGTTCAGAGAAAATGACATATAAAACATGTTGAATAGCGTGGAAAAATCATTGTACCAAAATGACGAACTAACCTATTTAAACAAATGATACTGGGAAACTGTATTGGAAAAAAACCGGATTAAAGATGACGTGACATGACACGTAGGCCGGTCAAAAGGTCAACAATTAATAGTTGGAAGATGCGAGAAGAAAGACTCAAAATAGACACGGGGTGCAAAATAGATACGTGAACCGTGCCTATTCTTTCATAAGAAATAAACC
>MU756084.1:167670-254136 GCA_026770625.1 Nicotiana glauca | reverse complement strand
GAAAAAATCATCGAGAACATATTGAAATACAAATCTCTTTATTTCTGCTTAACAAAAGCCTATTATATTTCTTTTTTGGTCTCTTGATTATCAGTAACCCGATTTTCAGTCTTAAATTCTAAGTTTTGACCGAATTATCATTTTTTGGTTAAACAGAAACAAACTCGGGTACAAAATGGATTAGCCATCTAAATGTTTACCCATAAAAAAAGGGTGCTGAACAATTCAAGACCAAAAAAGAAACCTGATTACACCACCATTTGAGGAGAAGAGTGAGTTAAGTGTTCCAAATGATACATTGAACTAATAAGGGAAGTGCATCACATTCTCCGCTATAAACTTTGATAAGAACCAGTACCATTACCCAGAAATTTGTGACTAGTCTACCCTATGTGTTATGCATAGAATGGAAACCAATATAGAACCGTTTGTACTGTATTTCTTCTGAAAACTATGGTCAATACATTAACCATCAATACCAATGTGTGGAACTTCAGAATTCAGGGCAGTAATAACCAAGACAAAAGAGGCAAATCATTTGCAGGATGAAGATGAAAACTTTGCTAGCAAGTTAGGCACATTATAAGAAAATAACATGACCGGAATAAATTAAAATTAAGGAACAGTTAGCCGTCAAAACAAGCACTTCTAGAAAATTGGTGAGAATGGCCTAATCAGCTGCTTACCATAACTCAAATTCTTCTAAGATGCACTGAATTTTACCCAACAAACACCCTTGGATTCTCTGTTATGGTCTACTCGACACTCTAATCTCATACAGTCACTGATATTGACAGATCGAAGATGTAGAAGAAGAGGAATGACTGGCCAGCGATCGATTTACTAAGAAACTAAGAAAACATTCGCAAAATAATGAAATTCAGGAGTCCTCTAATTCAAGTTTAAACTTCAGCAGTTTCAAACTAAAAAAACGTCAAAGATATCGTGAAGCAGGGAAAAAGGAGACTATTCTGTGATTCATGTCGAACTTGTCGAGACAAAACAATGGGTATGAGCAGATTACTTTGAGGATCAAACATGTCACACATAGAAAATGAAACAACAAGAACCAAAGCTTAAACCAATCGACTCTTAGAATCTGAAGAGGTTTCAACCAGAGAAAAAAATCAAAAATAAACCAACACATGCGCATTCAGAGACGCAGCTCAGCTTCAATCCTTTAAAAACTAAAAGAATAAGCTGACAGAATAGACTAAAGGATTCCTATAATATACCAAAAGGTCTAAATCAGTGAAGAATGCACTTTCACTCAAGTACATAGCTCCATCTTACCATAGGAACTTTAGAGAAATTAAACAGATCCTCAAGACACCCTCTCGACATTAGATGACCAAACCAGGAGGGAGCAATAAGGCCATCTTTCATGCTCAAACTACACGAGAGAAGCGTAGATAGATACAGTTAACACAAAAGCTCACTGGGCTGAGTTTTAAACTGATTGATTCAAAATTAAATAAGACTTGATTACTACAACTCTTGCTCTCCAAGCATGTTCAAACAAGATTAGCATAATGATCCAGCAAGAGTATCTGATTCAGACAAAATACATCTCGAACCCAGAAAGGCAAACAGCATTTCAGAGGTCTTTTAGAACGAGCTCGAACATAAATCGACATTCAAACCTTGGCAAACAAGAACATACCTACGACTGTGAGGTAACAGGACATACTTTAAGTGAACCATACAACCACGGCATATATTCGTTTGAACAAAAATAAATATTCATTTGAACTCAGAAACGGAAAGCCACAACAAAGATAGATTCATTAATCACTGAACTCCATAGATGCAAGTGTTCAAAGTATTCTTAATACACTCGATAAAAAAGATCGAAATTTCATACCTTGTGAGCAACACAGCAAAAGGAGAAAACAATTGAATCTAGTTTCTAAGGAATGGAAGCTCCACAGAACCAACGGGGACAGCTACAGCTCAGTAAACAACAACAAATTCACAACTGATTTTCTTTCAGTTTTCTTTTTGAAAGAATCTCTCCAAAATCCTCTCTCAAGTATGAAATCTCTGAATAATTCCCAAAATATTCTCTCCAAAACCGAAAAATCACCCAGAATTCCCTTTCTTTTCAAATCGATCTCAGAAAAAAAAAATTGTCTATGCTTCTCTTAAACTTTGAAAGAACTCTCAAAAGAAGAAAATAAATCCGAGAATAGAAATCCCGAATTTAAATAAAACCTTTCAACTTTTCTCTCAAAATATTTTTCTAATCCCCTCTCAAAATCGGACCCAGTTCCTTTTGAGAACGAACCCCTTGATGAATGTGGGGCTCGGATTGAGTGAAATCAATCCAACGCCTCACATTCATCCAGCGAATCCTCCTCCAGAACCTTCTAATCGTGAGATATATCCAATTTCGAGCGAGTGAGAGGAGAGAGGAATCTTGGCATCAAAAACCGTTAGAACGGTAAGAGGAGAGATGGGGGAACGCGTGGGTTAGGGATTTGGGATTCACTCGCCTGAATTTGGACTGAATTGGGGCTTGGTTTGGGCGAGAGAGATGATTGAACAGTGCTGCTTCTCTGAGTTTTGGGATTTTAGGGCTCATTGTATTGTTTGAGGGTATTTTGGGCGAGCGGGGCGGGTAAGGGGAATGGGTCGGGCAGCGGATGAGGCATTTGGGCTAGGGAAGGAATTGGGTTAATTCCAGCCCAATTTGAACAACTCTACCCCAAATTCGTTTTTCTTTTCTTTTTTCCTCTCTTTTTTTCTTTTTCTTTAATTCACAAAATCCTAAAATTAAATTCTAAATTATTCTAAGTTGTCAAATTAAACTAATTTCCTAGTCACAATAATTATAAAATTACTTAGTCCTAAATTAAAGTGGAAAAATTAATAGACTAAAATTAAAAGGTGTAAAAATATAAAATCAAGCCTACATGTAATGCATAGTTTTTTTAATGGAAATTAAAAATGCACAAAAATGCAAATAATTAATAAAATTTCTACAAAAATTTATAAAATTGCAAATAGTGGGAAAGATTTATTTTCTTGAATTTATGGGAGTAATTCTTATAGGGCAAAAACCACATGCTCACAATTGCCCCTCTTTGCTCGGAAACACGAAGAGTTTTTGTGCAAAGATAAAGTGAGCGGATACGAGTAATTTTTGCCCGTTCGAATACTCCGTGAGAAGCATTTTTAAAAACTTTAACCGCACCCTGCTTCCGAGGTTGCCTACATATCCTTGGCTAAAAAGGAATCAAGTCAGTGTAGTTCAGGAATGTTTGGTAGTTGGGACTACCGTGAAGCTGTGATTTCACTATTACTGCTGCTGCTACTACTGGTTACTGAACCCCTTTATTACATCATGCCAAAAATAAAAAGAAACTAGGCTAGGCTATGATCTATGCATTACAAAATCCTATCTATATCTTCAAACCATATCTTGTGGTTCTTGTTGCCTTGTTGACTTGTATTCTCCCAGTGGAATCCCTTTGTTGTCGACTTGAATTGTAGTCTGAGATGTTTTCCCTTTCTTCAGGTGGATGCTTGACTGCCAAAACTTGAACTACATTCTGAGATTGCTTTCCTTTTTCTCCAGGTGGACGCCTGATTGCTGAACTCGAATTGTACTTTGAGATGTTTTCCTTTTCTCCAGGTGAACGCCTGACTGCTGAACTTGAATAATATTCCCATGCTCTCCAGGCGGGCTCCTGATTGTTGAACCTGAAATGTATTCCCATGCTTTCCAGGCGGGCTCCTGATTGCTGAACTTGAAACGTATTCCCATGCTCTCCAGGCGGGCTCCTGATTGCTGAACTTGAAACGTATTCCCATGCTCTCCAGGCGGGCTCCTGATTGCTGAACTTGAAATTTATTCCCATGCTCTCCAGGCGGGCTCCTGATTGCTGAACTTGAAATGTATTCCCATGTTCTCTAGGTGGGATCCTGATTGCTGAACTTGAAATGTATTCCCATGCTCTCCAAGCAGGCTCCTGATTGCTGAACTTGAAATGTATTCCCATGCTCTCCATGTGAGCTCCTAATTGCTGAACTTGAAATGTATTCCCATGCTTTCCAGGCGGGCTCTTGATTGTTGAACTTGAAATGTATTCCCATGCTCTCCATGCGAGCTCCTAATTGCTGAACTTGAAATGTATTCCATGCTCTCCATACGAGCTCCTAATTGCTGAACTTGAAATGTATTCCCATGCTTTCCAGGCGGGCTCCTGATTGCTGAACTTGAAATGTATTCCCCTGCTCTTCAGGCGGGCTCCTGATTGCTAACTTGAATGTATTCCCTGCTCTCCAAGCAGGCTCCTGACTGCTGACCTGAAATGTATTCCATTGTTCTCCAGGCGAGCTCCTGACTGCTGACTTGAAATTTATTCCCTTGTTTTCTAGGCGGGCTCCTGACTGCTGAATTTGAACTTTTTCTCCCTATTCTCCAAGCGGGTATCTGGTTCCAACAAAAATAGACAAAACAAAGGAAATTTTCTGCTCGAGTTTGGTAGCTGGGCACATAGGTGAGTGTTAAATTGAATCATTCTACCAACTATTATTAAGAATTTAAAAGCTAAGTCTTATAATCCAGGGAGGTTCTGACAACTCTTAATTAAACGTCAATTATAGATCTAAGCTGTATCTTCTAAAGGTTTTACTTCTGCTAAGTCTTGTTATCTAAGAGGGTCTTAAACTACATCCTATTATCCAGGAAGGTCCTGAAAATCAAAATCAAGTCTTATCTTAAAAGTGGCAATTTTTACAGCTGGATTATACTACCTTACAACATAATTTACGCTACATCTTATTATCTAATGGAAATCTTAAAACTAGGTCCCATTATTCAGGGAGTGTCCTAAAAACTCCTAATTGAATCATATCTTAAACATGCAAACTTTGAAGCCAACTTATATTCCTTGTGCTAAACTATGCTATTCATGATTGCTTTGAAAATTAACGAAGTCCCCTTTTATAGGAGGGCCCTGAGAGTTTACGGTCAAACCTGTTTGGTGCTTGCTCTTCCCTTACGGAGGGTTTCTCCGAAACAAACGAAATTTTCTGCCCATATTTCAAGTCAAAGAAAAATAGTCTTATTAGTTTAAAATGTGGTGGTTGGTTTATGGTCTTGAACTTTGAGGGCGATTGCTCCTTCACTTCCCATGATAACTGATTTCCACTCGAAGACCTTGCCTGTTTATTGATTAACCACTTTCTCTGTCATCTGTATCACTGAAATACCTTTTCTCTATTCAGACCCAATATCCTCTATTTGTTGCATTGCTCATGAACTGGCATCTACCCAACCTTTGTGTCACGACCCAAATTTTTCACTCTCGAGAGTCGTGATGGCGTCTACTCGTGGAAGCTAGGCAAGCCAAATTTAATTACTTTTCATTAATAATATAATCCCTTTTTAACAATTATTGGCAATAATATAAAAGAAACAAGATTAAATAATAAGCGGAAGTCTTAACATTATATAAAACTGAATAGAAATGCGGAAAGTTCAACTAAATCCTCTCCCCAAGACTGGTGTCACTGTACTCACGAACTGCTAAGAACACTAAATACAAACGTCTGAAAGAAAACATAAACTATTTGTCTCGAATACAATGAGATAACAGACTAAAAGAGAGGACGAGGGAGACGCCAGGCCTGCGGACGCCTACAAGGCTACCTCAGGTCTCGCTGGACTGAAGGCCTACTCCCACACTAATGCTGCTGCTGCTGCCCGAAACCTGGATCTGTGCAAAATAGCATAGAGTGTAGTATCAGCACAACTGACCCCATATGCTGGTAAGTGTCTAGCCTAACCCTAGTGAAGTAGTGACGAGGCTAGACAAGACTACCATATAAACCTGTGCAGTTTCATATATATACAGCAGAATCGAAATATAAAACAGATAAACAATATGGGAGGGGAAGCATGCTGTGGGGAGTATAAAAATTTCCAAATTAAAGTCGTCCAGTAATAAGGGAAAACAACACAACTCAATAGTATGTAATGAAACAGAAACCAACAAGTGCACGGCATCACCCTTCGTACTTTTACTCTCATACTCACCAAGCAATAACATGTGCACGATATCACCCTTCGTGCTTTACTCTCATTCCTCACATATATCAATAGATTCGGCACGGAATGGTATATCGCGCGGCACGACATCACCCTTCGTGCTTTAACACTCTCTTCGCATAATAAGCGAACATTGCATGGCATCACCCTTCGTGTTTTACAGTCTTTCCTTACCATAATCAAACAATTCACGGCATCACCCTTCGTACTTTAACACTCTTCCTCACCCAAATGACAATCACAAACAAGGGCAAGGGAATAAATAAACAATGATGGAAATCCCGGCAAGGGAACACAAACAAGTAATTAAAAACCCTTCAAGGGTACAACATCAATAATTTCAACGTCTCGGCAAGGAAAAATATTCAATAATCAACAACGTCCCGGCAAGGGAACAAATCATTAACTCTTTACCTTTCGTTCACTTTCATCTTATAGTTCAGATTATCACTCGAGCCAATGCTCCAAAGATTTACTTGTCTCATATACCTTCATAATTGTATTTCAACTCGAGCCAACACTCCACGAAGTTTAAAGATCACAATTTCCTTTCACAAGCTCTTTACAACATATAGAAGTCATAAATTAAACATGGAAGGCATAATAACATCCAAACTATTCGCAAAATAAAGACTCACGGTCATTCTAGACACCAATGTATAGATACTCATCACCATGCCTATATATCGCACTCTACAATTAACAAGTAGCAAATAAGACTCAACTCCAATTCCCTCAAGCTAGGGTTAAACCAAACACTTACCTCGATGCCTTGAACTCAACTCAAGCCTCAACTATGGATTTACCCCGTGATTTCACCTTCAATCTGCTCGAATCTAGCCACAAATTACTCAATTACTTTAATAAACACTAAATGAATCAATTTGAATGCATAAAAAAGAATTTTCCAAAAACTCCAAAATTGCACCCGGACCCACATGGTCAAAACCCGAGGTTCGAACCAAAATCAACTTACCATTTCCCCCACGAACTCAAATATATAATTTATTTTGAAATCGGACCTCAAATTAAGGTCCAAATCCCCAATTTTTAAAAAACCTAGGTTCTACTCCAAACTCCCAATTTCACCCATGAAAACTATTGGTTTTAAGTAGAAAACATGTTAAATAATTTTAATGATTGAAAGAAATGAGTAGAAATTAACTTACAATTGATTTGGAGAAGAAAGATTTCTTGGAAAATCGCCTATGGGTGTTTGAGTTTGAGAAAATGTGAAAAATAAAGTTCAAAATTGGTTAAGTATAAAATATGCTGGGTTGCGGATATGGGAAATGCGAAATTGGGTTCGCAATTTAAAACCCTGCAGGCATGGGAAATGCGAGATTTTTGTTCTCATTGCGAACACTGGCCATTTGGGAGAACTTCGCATTTGTGAACTTTTAGTCGCATTTGCGAAAAATATGCCTTCGCATTAGTGAGCCATTGGTCACATTTGCGACCACAGTCCAATGCCCTATTCCTCTCATTTGCGATGTCAGGCTTGCATTTGCGAGCTCGCATTTGCGAGGTCTGCTTTGCAAATGCAAAAATTGCA
The DNA here is from genome assembly GCA_026770625.1 of Nicotiana glauca. Lineage (NCBI taxonomy): Eukaryota > Viridiplantae > Streptophyta > Magnoliopsida > Solanales > Solanaceae > Nicotiana > Nicotiana glauca. The sequence goes on along the minus strand of MU756084.1, from coordinate 246,523 downwards.
GGTCTGATGCACCAGATTTTAACTAAGTTCAAAAATGCACTCCGATACCTATCCAAAACTCACCCGAGACCTAGGGGCTCCAAACCAAATATGTACATAACCTCAAAAATATCCTACGGACTTATCCGTGCGATCAAATTGCCAAAATAACATAAAAACAATGAACCAAACCTCAAAGTCACTAGTTTTTCTTCAAACTTCATAAACTTTCAAATTTAGAGTTTTAAGTCCGAAACACGTCAAACGACATCCGATTTCAACCAAACTTCACAGAAAGCGCTTGAACCATATATAAGACTTGTACAGGGCGTCAGAACTAAAATACGGGCCCGATACCACAGTCTTTTAATCAAATTTTATTTCTAATTTCTTTAATTATTTCCAAAAAATAATTTCACACAAAAATTTATTTCTCGGGCTTGGGACCTCAGAATTTGATTCCGAGCATATGCCCAAGTCCCATATTTTCCTACGGATCCTCCGAAACCATCAAATCATGGGTCCGGGTCCGTTTACCTAAAATGTTGACTGAAGTCAAATTTATTCAATTAAATATCAAAATTTAGCATTTTTCTCATAGAATTCATATTTAAGCTTTCCAGCTACGTGCCCGGACTGTGCACGCAAATTGAGGCAGTCCCAAATGAGGTTTTAAAGGCCTCGAAAGCACATAATGAGTAAGGAAACAAGTGATGAACTCTTTGGTTCGTCACATTCTCCACCTTTAAAACAACCGTTCGTCCTCGAACGGACAAAAGAAAGAAGTACTCGAGTCAAAAAAAAGATGAGGATAACGGCTCCGCATATCGGACTCGGACTCCCAGGTCGATGCCTCAGAAGGTTGACCTCTCCACTGAACACGCACAGAACGAAAACTCTTGGATCTCAACTGACGAACCTGCCGGTCCAAAATAGCTACCGGCTCCTTCTCGTAAGACAAGTCCTTGTCAAACTGGACAGTGCTGAAATCTAACACGTGAGCTGGATCGCCGTGATACCTCCAAAGCATGGATACATGAAAAAATGGATGCACGGCTGATATGCTAGGCAGCAATGCAAGTCTATAAGCCACCCCTCCCACTCGATCAAGAATCTCAAACGGACTAATGAACCTAGGGCTAAGCTTGCCCTTCTTCCCAAATCTCATCACGCCCTTCATAGGCGACACTCCGAGCAATACCCGCTCACTAACCATGAATGCCACATCTCGAACCTTACGGTCTTCATAACTCTTTTGCCTAGATTGAGCTGAACGAAGCCTATCCTGAATGATCTTGACCTTGTTCAAGGCCTCCTGAACCAAATCTGTACACAACAACCGAGCCTCTCCCAGCTCAAACCATCTAATCAGAGACCGATATTGCCTGCCATATAAAGCCTCATAAAGAGCCATTTGAATGCTCAACTGGTAGCTGTTGTTTTAGGCAAACTCCGCTAAAGGCAATAACTGATCTGACGAACCTCTAAAGTCGATAACACAAGCTCGAAACATATCCTCTAGAATCTGAATAGTCCGCTCGGACTGACCGTCCGTCTGGGGATGAAATGCTATGCTCAACTCAACCCATGTACCCAACTCTCACTGAACTGCTCTCCATAAGTGCAAGGTAAACTGCATACCTCGGTCCGAAATGATAGATGCCGGCACACCATGAAGGCGAACAATCTCCCGGATATAAATCTCAACTAATCTCTCAGAAGAATAGGAGACTGCCACAGGAATGAAATGTGATGACTTGGTCAGCCTATCAACAATAACCCAAATCGCATCGAGCTTCTTCCGAGTCAGCGGAAGTCCAGTAACAAAATCCATAGTAATCTGCTCCCACTTTCACTCGGGAAGCTCAATCCTCTGAAGTAAACCACCAGGCCTCTGATGCTCGTATTTAACCTGCTGACAATTCAAACAACGAGCCAGATATACTACGATATCCTTCTTCATTCTAAGCCACCAATGATGCTGTCGCAAATCCTGATACATCTTTGCGGCGCCCGGATGAATAGAGTACATGGATATATGGGCCTCCTCAAAATCAACTCTCAAAGCCTATCCACATTGGGCACACAAACTCGCCCCTGCAATCTCAAAACTCCATCCGCATCTAAGGTAACCTGCTTGGAACCTCCTCGCTGCATCGTGTCTCTAAGGACACACAAATGGGGATCATCAAACTACCGATCACGGATACGCTTTGATAATGAAGAACGAGCGACCGTGCAAGCTAACACACGACTGGTCTCAGAAACATCCAGTCTCATGAACTGATTGGCTAAAGCCTGAACACCCAAAGCAAGCGGCCTCTGACTGACCAGAATATAAGCGATACTGTCCATACTGGCTGACTTCCTACTCAAAGCATCAGCCACTACATTGACCTTCCCCGAAGGATAAATAATGGTGACATCATAATCCTTCAACAACTCCAACCACCTCTTCTGCCTTAGATTCAACTCCTTTTGCTTGAACAAGTACTGAAGTCTCTTGTGATCAGTGAACACCTCACAGGCCACACCATACAAATAGTGCCTCCAAATCTTCAATGCGTGAACTATGGCTGCCAACTTTAGATCATGCACTGGATAGTTCTTCTCATAAATATTCAACTACCTCGAGGCATAGGCAATGACCTTGACATCCTGCATCACCACTGCACCAAGCCCAATACGGGAAGCATCGCAATAAACTGTATAGGGCCCTGAACCTGTGGGCAAAACCAACACCGATGTCGTAGTCAGAGCTGTCTTGAGCTTCTGAAAGCTCACCTCACACTCATCTGACCATCTAAACTGGGCACCCTTCTGGGTCAATCTGGTCATCGGGGCTGCAATAGATAAAAATCCCTCCACGAACCATCGATAGTAGCCTGCCAACCCCAAGAAACTCCGAATCTCTGTAGCTGATACTGGTCTAGGCCGATTCTTGACTACCTCAATCTTCTTCGGGTCCATCTGAATATCCTCTACTGATACAACATGACCCAAAAATGCAATTGAACCCAACCAGAATTCACACTTCGAGAACTTAGCATATAACTGAATACCCCTCAGAGTCTAAAGAACCATTCTAAGGTGCTACTCATGCTCCTCCTGGCTGCGGGAGTATATCAATATATCATCAATGAACACTATCACGAATGAATCCAAATAAGTCCTGAACACTCGTTTTATCAAGTCCATGAAAGCTGCTGGGGCATTTGTCAACCCGAATAACATAACCAAGAACTCATAATGCCCATACCGAGTGTGGAAAGCTGTTTTAGAGACATCGGATGCCCTAATCCTCAACTGATGGTAGCCCGATCACAAGTCAATCTTGGAAAATACCCTGGTACCCTAAAGCTAGTCGAACAAATCATTAATCCTCCACAGTGGATACTTATTCTTGACTGTTACCTTGTTCAATTGCCAGTAGTCAATACACATTCTTATTGACCTATCCATCTTCTTGACAAATAATACCGGCGCACCCCAAGGATACACACTGGGTCTAATGAAACCCTTCTCAAGCAAATCCTGCAACTGCTCTTTCAACTCCTTCAAATCTGACGGGGCCATACGATATGGCAGAATAGAAATGGGCTGTGTGCCTGGAACCAGATCAATGCAGAACTCAATATCCCTGTCGGGTGGCATACCCCGTAGGTCTGAAGGAAAAATATCAGGGAACTCACGAATAATGGGCACAGAATCACTAGAGGGAACCTCGGCACTGGAATCCCAAACATAAGCTAAATAAGCCAAACATCCCTTCTCGACCATACGTCGAGGCTTCACATACAATATGATACTGCGGGTAGAATGACCTGGAGTCCCTCTCCACTTTAAACGAGGCATACCCGATAAATCTAAGGTCACCGTCTTGGCATGGCAGTCCAAGATTGCGTGATAGGGTAACAACTAGTCCATCCCCAATATAATATCAAAGTAAGCGATATATATAAACAATAAATCTACACGAGTCTCCAGACCCCCAATCACCATGACACAAGAGCGATGGACTTGATAGATCACAATGGAATCACCCACCGGTGTAGACACATATATAGGAATACCTAATGTATCACTAGGCATGATCAAATACGGGTCAAAATAGGATGACACATACGAATACATAGACCCCGAATCAAATGACACTGAAGCATCTCTATCACAAACTAGAACTGTACCTGTAATGACTGCATCTGAAGCCTCTGCCTCGGGCCTAGCCTGAAGAGCATAACATCGGGGCTGGGCCCCACCACTCTGATCTACCTCTCTGGGACGGCCTGCTGCTGGCTGGCCTCCACCTCTGACGGTATGAGCTCAACCTCTATGACCTCTACCTCCACCTCTAGTACCTTTACCCCCGCCTCTAGCTGGCTGGGCTGGCTGTGGAGCAGCTGGTGCCTGAACCATGGCACGAGAACCTTGGTGTTGAGAACTGCTCAGTGCTCGAGGGCAAAATCTGGCAATATGACCCGTGTCACCACAAGTGTAACAAGCCCTCAGCTGTTGAGTCTGCTGGCCCTGTCGACCTGAGTGACCACCACAGAAACTCTGAAGCGGCGGTGCATGATACGGGCTGGTGGTACACTGAATGGCTGCTGATCAGAATAATGTGTGTGAGAACCACGACCACCTAGGGCACCCTAAGAAACCTGGAGGGCTGACTGGAAAGTCCTAGAAGGCTGACCCCTATCATATGAATCTCTTCCTCCAGATGAGGCACCACTGAATCGGCCTGACTGACGAGGTCTCTTTTCTGCTCTATAACCACCCCCTGTGGCAATAGTATCTCGATCCTCTAGGCCACATTGGCCGCCTCCTGAAAAGTAATATCACTCCCCACCTCTCTAGCCATATGGAGACGAATAGGCTGGATGAGTCCATCAATAAACCGTCTCACTCTCTCCCTCTCAGTGGGGAGTATGACACTAGCATGGCGAGCCAACTCAATAAACCTGGTCTCGTACTGGCTGACTAATATGGATCCATGATGAAGACGCTTGAACTGCCTCCGGTAGGCCTCATGCTGCGTGATAGGGAGAAACTTCTCCAGAAACAACACTGAAAACTGATCCCATGTCAAGGCTGGAGACCCTGTTGGTCTAGCTAAAATAAATCCTTCCACCAAGTCTTGGTGGATCCAGATAGGTGAAATACAGCAAAATCAACTCCATTGGACTCCACAATACCCATGTTTCGAAGAACCTCATGGCAACTGTCCAAATAATCCTGAGGATCCTCGGTAGATGCACCACTGAAAGTAGTAGTAAAGAGCTTGCTGAACCTATCCAACCTCCACAAAGCATCGGCAGACATGGCTGCCCCATCACCAGCCTGGGCTACCACACCCGGCTAAGCTGCTCTAACTGGCTAAACTATTAGAGCATGAACCTGAGGAGCTACCTGCTCTGGAGTACGAGTAGCAGGAGTCTGGGCCCCTCCTCCAGCCTGAGAGACAGTTATTGCTACAGGAAGCAAACCCGCTCAGGTAACACTCTCCATGAGGCCCACCAATCGGACCAAAGCGTCCTAAAGAACTGGGGTAGCAATAAACCCCTTTGGGACCTGAGCTGGGCCTACCGGAACTGTTAGGGTTGGGGCCGAAACCTCCTCATCAAAGTCAACCTGAGGCTCCACCACTGGTGCTGTTGCTCGGGGCTGAGCTCTGCCCCTACCTCGGCCTCTAGCACAGCCTCGTCCTCTGCCCCTAGCGGGAGCTGCTTGGGGCTCGGACTGCTGATCAGAAGATGAGGAAGCGTGTGTTCTCGCCATCTGCAAAAGAACAGAATAGAAATTCAATTAGCATTGAGAAACCAAGTCGCACGACAAAAAAGAACAAATGTGAAACTTTTCCTAACTCGGTAGCCTCTGGGGGATAAATACAGACGTCTCTGTACCGATCCCTCAGACTCTACTAAGCTTTTCCGTGAGTTGTGAGACCTATGTAACCTAGAGCTCTGATACCAACTTGTCACGACCCGGATTTCCCACCCTCGGGAGTCGTGATGGCGCTTACTCGTGGAAGCTAGGCAAGCCAAATTTAATTACTTTTCGTTAACAATATAATCACTTTTTAACAATTATTGACAATAATATAAAAGCAACGAGATTAAATAATAAGCGGAAGCCTTAACATTATATAAAACTGAATAAAAATACGGAAATTTCAACAAACTTCTCTACCCAAGCCTGGTGTCACTGTACTCATGAACTACTAAGAACACTAAATACAAACGTCTTAAAGGAAACATAAACTATTTTTCATGAATACAATGACATAACAGACTAAAAAAGAGGATGAGGGAGACGCCGGGCCTGCGGACGCCTGCAAGGCTACCTCGGGTCTCGCTAGACTGAAGGCTTACTCCCACACTAATGCTACTGTTGTTGCTGCCCGAAACCTGGATCTGTGCAAAATAGCATAGAGTGTAGTATCAGCACAACCAACCTCATGTGCTGGTAAGTATCTAGCCTAACCCCGACGATGTAGTGACGAGGCTTGACCAAACTACCACAAAAACCTGTGCAGTTTCATATATATATATATATACACACACACACACACACACACACTGGAATCGAAAAACAAAATAGATAAACAATATGGGAGGGGAATCATGCTGTGAGGAGTATAAAAATTTCCAAATAAGATTCGTCCAATAACAAAGGAAAACAACACAACTCAATAATATGTAATGAAACAGAAATCAACAAGTGCGCGACATCACCCTTCGTGCTTTTACTCTCATACTCACCAAGCAATAACATGTCCAGGGCTTCACCATTCGTGCTTTACTCTCATTCCTCACATATATCAATAGAAGTGGCACGGAATGGTACATCGTGCGGCACGACATCACTCTTCGTGCTTTAACACTCTCTTCGCATATAAAGCGAACATTGCACGGCATCACCCTTTGCGTTTTACACTCTTTTCTTACCATAATCAAACAATGCACAACATCACCCTTTGTACTTTATCACTCTTCCTCAGCCAAAAACTATCACAAACAAAGGCAAGAGAACAAATAAACAATGAAGAAAATCCCGGCAAGAAAACACAAACAAGCTATTAAAAACTCGGCAAGGGTACAACATCAATAATCTCAACATCCCGGTAATGGAAAATATTCAATAATCAACAACGTCCCGGCAAGGGAACAAATCATTAACTCTTTACCTTTCGTTCACTTTCATCTCATAGTTCAGATTATCACTCGAGCCAATGCTCCAAAGATTTACTTGTCTCATATACCTTCACAATTGTATTTCAACTCGAGCCAACGCTCCACGAAGTTTAAAGATCATAATTTCCTTTCACAAGCTCTTTACAACATATAGAAATCATCAATTAAATATGGAAGGCATAACAACATCCAAACTATTCGCAAAATAAGGACTCACGGTCATGCTAGACACCAATGTATAGATACTCGTCACCATGCCTATACATCGAACTCAACACTTAACAAGTAGCAAATAAGACTCAACTCCTATTCTCTAAAGCTAGGGTTAAACCAAACACTTACCTCGATGTCTTGAACTCAAATCAAGCCACAACTATGGCTTTACCCCATGATTCTACCTCCAATCCGCTCGAATCTAGCCACAAATTACTCAATTACTTTAATAAACACTAAATGAATCAATTTGAATGCATAAAAATGAATTTCCCAAAGTTTTTCCCAAAAATTCCAAAATCGCCCCCAGGCTCACGTGGTCAAAACCCGAGGTTCGAACCAAAAATCCGTTACCCTTTCTCCCGCGAACTCAAATATGTAATTTGTTTTGAAATCGGACCTTAAATTGAGGTTCAAATCCCCAATTTTTAAAAAAACCTAGGTTCTACCCAAAACCCCCTATTTGACCCATGAAAACCATTGGTTTTAAGTGGAAAACATGTTAAATGGTGTTAATGATTGAAAGAAATGAGTAGAAATCAACTTACAATTGGAGAAGAAAGATTTCTTGGAAAATCACCTATGAGTGTTTGAGTTTGAGAAAATGTGAAAAATAAAGTTCAAAATCGGTTAAGTATAAAATATGCTGGGTTGCGGATATGGGAAATGCGAAATTGGGTTCGCAATTGCGAACCCTGCAGGCATGGGAAATGCGAGATTTTTGTTCGCATTTGCGAACGCCGGCCATTTGGGAGAACTTCGCATTTGCGAACTTTTAGTCGCATTTGAAAAAAATGTGCATTTGCATTTGCGAGCCATTGGTCGCATTTGCGACCACAGCCCAGTGCTCCCTTCCTCGCATTTGCGATGCCAGGCTCGCATTTGCGAGCTCGCATTTGTGAGGCCTTCTTCGTAAATGAGAAAATTGCAGGTCTGATGCACCAGATTTTTCCTAAGTTCAAAAATACACTCTGATACCTATCCAAAACTCACCCGAGCCCTCGGGGCTCCAAACTAAATATGCACACAACCTCAAAAATATCCTACGGACTTATCCCTGCGATCAAATCGCCAAAACAATATAAAAAACAATGAATCAAACCTCAAAATCACTAGTTTTTCTTCAAACTTCATAAAGTTTCAAATTTAGAGTTTTAAGTCCGAAACACGTCAAACGATGTCCGATTTCAACCAAACTTCACATAAAGCACTTAAACCACATAATAGACTTGTACCGGGCACCAGAGCCAAAATACAAGCCCGTTATCATAGTCTTTTAATCAAATTTCATTTCTAATTTCCTTAATTATTTCCAGAAAATAATTTCACACAAAAATTCATTTCTTGGGCTTGGGACCTCGGAATTTGATTCCGGACATACGCCCAAGTCCTATATTTTCCTACGGACTCTCCGGACCGTCAAATCACGAGTTCGGATCCGTTTACCCAAAATGTTGAACGAAGTAAAATTTATTCAATTAAATATCAAAATTTAGCATTTTTCTCACAGAATTCTTATTTAAGCTTTTCGCCTACGCGCCCGGACTACGCACGTAAATTGAGGTAGCCCCAAATGAGGTTTTCAAGTCCTCAAAAGCATAGAATGAGTAAGGACACAAGTGATGACCCCTTTGGGTCGTCATACTTTGTGTCTCACATGAATCCCGAATCACGTCCATTGCCCCCCACTCCGTGTGTATGCTGTTCTTTCTTGACTTAAATCACTAGCCTTGGCCTTTGGGTCTGTTGCTCCTTCACTTGACATGATAATTGATTTCCATTCGAAGACCCTCCTTGTTCCTTAGCTAACCACTTCCTTTGTAAACCTTAACCCAGAAAATACCTCCCTTCGTCCGAACCCAATACCTTCTATCTGTTGCATTGCTCCTGAACTAACATCTACCAAACCTTTGTGTTTCACATGATCCCCAAAGCATATTGATTGTTACCAACTTCAGTGCGCATATTGCTCTTTCCTGATTTAAACCACTGCCTTGGCCTTGAGGTCTATAACCTTTGATTTCTGCTTGGAATATCTTGCTTGTCACTGGTCCACCACCCTTTTTTGTTAGTCTTATCACAGAAAATACCTTTGGTCTGTTCACCCTAGCTTTCCTTCTGTTGCATTGTCCATGAATTGATATATACCAAGCCTTTGTATTTCACAAGAATCCTAAAGCATGTTGATTGTTACCAACTCAGTATGCTTGTTGTTCTTTCCTGACTTAAATCACTGGCCTTGGCCTCGAGGTCTATTGTTCCTTCACTCGCCCTAATAACTTTGATTTCGACTTGAAGACCCTGCTTGTAACTGGTCAATCACCTTTTGTCAATCCTACCACAGAAAATATCTCTAATCTGTTCACCAAGCACCTTCCATCTTGTTGCATTGTTCATGAATTGATATGTATCAAACCTTTGTATTTCGCAAGGATCCCAAAGAATGTTGATTGTTACCAGCTCAGTGTGCTTGCTGTTCTTTCCTGACTTATGATGCTTTGATGTGCTAACCAGATCCCGTTTTGTGCAATTGGAAAGCTGGTGGCTAATTTTGAAGTCATTTCTCACTTGTTCTGACCAAACAGACTCACGAAGAGGAAGTAAACAAGACAAAAGGAATAGATTAGAGGACAATGCAAAGAGATGATTCCTAACAAGAAAACTACAAAGTAGAAACCTAACTGATGTGTATACCAACTCTAATGACCATGACATGCACCTCCGACCTATTCTATTAAGCAAATTTGATGTTCAGCTCTTGTCATACCTTTTTGTCGTGAAACTGGGATTCAATTCTCCGCTTCGCAATCCTTATTCGACTTGTAGTGCCCAAAGGGTTTTCACTATCAAGCCTCTCTCATTTTGGTCTTTCTCTTAACTCACCGTCGCCTTATGGTGCCTGTAAAGGTTTTCACCAATAAGACTCTCTCATCATCTCTATCAGCTTTCATCGCTTTGCGGTACTCGTGAGGGTTTTCACCAATAAGACTCTCTCATTTTTATTCTTTTTTCCTGCTTGAACCGGAGTGTTGCCCTCACATGAATCACCTTTACTTACTCGACTTGGCATCTCTCAAAGACTGATCAGAAGGTCTTTCTTTGGACCGTAAAGTGGACTTTTGGATAGGGTTAGAAAGAATGGGTATAAAAGGTCTCAAAACAATTCAAATGGGTTCAAAATTACAACTTTCAGAATCATATTTAGTACAACAACCGCAACTCTGCCCCAATTTCTTGCTTGGGGACTTTTAGATTTTTATTTTGATGGGACTGAACCGCGAGGCTGCCTACGTATCCTTAAAAGGAATCAGGTCGAATGTAGTTCATGTCATAGAAATTACTTTGTTGCTGTGATTTTTCTTTTCTTTTTATTTTTCCCTTCTTTCCTTCTTTTTGTTGTTTTTCTTATCTTTTTCTCTTTTTTCCTTCTTTTTTCATTCTTTTCTTTCTTTTTTCCCTTACTTATCTTTTGCGCTTTCGTATCTGAACTTTACTTACTGATTCCAAAAGAGGGGTATGAAAGAAAACAAATAAGGCTCAAAAGGGTAACAAAGGATAAAGTGTTTAGATAGCAGAACAAAATGCCTTCGTCATTCCAATCTCCAAAACATGCCAAGTACAAACAACACAATTAAACAAACCAAGGAAAACATTTGTAATATCTTTTGATTGTACCAGACTTGATAACCATATCCACACATTCGCCTTCTACATCTGTTGAATACAAAGCACCATTGGACAACACTCTCACTCTCCTTACCACGAACGACCCCTGTCAATTTGGAAAACTTGCCTTTAGCCTCAACTCGATGTGTCATGATCCATTTCAATAGGGTTTCTTTATGTTCTATCTGCCTAGTTTCACGTGGTTCGGCTTTAAATTATCTCAAAGTGCCCAAATTTGTTCTTATTTCCCTCAAGTGCCCCTGTCATCTTCAAAATTATCTCATTGCTTCCTAGCTAAACTGATTTTTAAAGATAAGGCTGAGAATTATGCTGTGCATGTCATGTCACCAGAACCAGCATGAAAAGAACTATAAGAGGAGAAGAGAACTAAACAGAAATGACTAGAAATAGCAGAAAATAAAGAATTGCATTAGACAGATGGGAAAAGAGTATGGAAAACAAAACAAGCACAATAAACTGGGGTACAACCCTTGGAACAAACCTAGACAACACTAAATGAGATACTACGACCAAAGGAACTAGACAAAATAAAAGGATAGAAGTTTGAGTCACAAGACAATATCCAGATTACAATCCTGAAATAACCTGGACAACAGAAATGACAACAAACTAAGCCACCAAAGCTCCTCTCCAGCTAACCAAGAAATGGAGCGTCTTTCCAATTACCAAGGACGATATATTAGCCACTGAATTCTACATCAACAATACTTGGAACTTCACAAGTCTTCATCACATTGTTCTTAACAAGTTTCGTTTGGTTTCCTTTTGTCAGATCGTTCTTAAGATCAACCTCTGATAGCGCTGAAAGCTTAGTAGCACGTCGGCCTCCGAGGCTCCAAGAAGAGTTCTCACATTCTTTTTCAAAATAAATCATTCCCACCATATATGTCTCATTATGCACAGGTGATGGACTTTGGCTAGTGTCTGTTGCATCCGGATTTTGTACGACAATGTCGCCTGTATCAATAAGCTTCTGAATCGCATTCTTCAGATTCCAACACTTCTCCATGTCATGCCCCGGGGCATCTGAGCAATATGTGCACCTTTGAGAAAAATCAAACTTCTTTGGAAGAGGGTTTGGCATTTTTATCTGGATTGGCTTCAACATGTCCAATTTCCTTAGCCTCTGGAACAGACTGGCATATGACTCTCTCAGTGGAGTGTAGGTTTTCTTCTTCCGCAACCTCTCGTTCTTAAATTTTTGATTGGGCCGAAAACATGATCCAAGGGGTTTTCGGTAGGATCGTAGGGGTAGATAGGCATTTTATGGAGATGGGTACTGGGAAAGTGATAGACGACTTTGGGAGTTATGTGGAGAGAAGTAGCATCGGGGAGGGTTATCTGGTGCACAAGGATATCCATGGGGACGATGTCAAGGCTGGAAGTGTCGATCAGAAAAGCCCATCAGATCATCTTTTCTGTTTCTCTTTTTTCACCCAAGCTTACTGGGATGTTCTGAATGTCTTTCGAACAACTCACGATTTTGCCTGACTTGATTCCTTCTTCTACTAGCTCCCTCATTTTTAATACATCATTGAAAGGCTTTCCCAAGGCCGGGATCAAATGACTGAAGTAAGTGGGTCCCTGGGCTTGTAGGAAAAGCTCAACTATTTTTTCTTCACCAATCGAGGTACTGACTCGAGCAGCCTGCTCCCTTCATCTGAGCCCAAACTCTCTAAAGATTTCCTTTGGCTTTTTTCCATTCTAAATAGGGAGGAGTGGTCTGGGGTAACGCTTGATTTGTATTGAAAGAATCGAACAAAATCTTGAGCCATGTCACCCAATGTAGGCCATTTATCGACATCTTGACGAGTATGCCAGTCGAAAGCTGCCCCAGTCAGGCTCTTACCGAAATATGCCATCAATAGGTCATCTTTCTCTCCAACGCTTCTCATTTCATTACAATAGACCCTTAGGTGGGCTACCGGATCTCAACACCCATCATACAAGTTAAATTTTGGCACTTTGAACCCCACAGGTAGGCGAACGTCAGGGGACACAGACAGTTCTTTGCAAGCCATTCTACCCTGGTCTCCCGTTCCTTGTTTGTTCTTCAAGGATTGTGCTATTCCTTTCAGCTTTCTGGGTATCCCATCTTTCCCTTCTTTTCCTGTGACCTTTTTATTTTCATCATGAAGCTCATTCCGAGGGCTCTTCTTGTATGGGTCAGGAATCTTGTGGGCAACCTCTGCGGGGTGGTACTGGGAATCACGAGTTTGGAGATAAACGGGTGGATCTGGAGAGTGTGGGGGATCATTTGGCATTGTGTCCGGATCTTGGGTAAGGGTGGCATCTAGGAAGCTAGGTGGTGGCGGGGGTGGTGCCTTCCCAGTCATTCAAGCCTGATACCTATCCGCTATGTATTGTCTCAATATTTTTACCTCTTCAACCAACCCATTGTCCTGTTCAACCAACTACTTTCGGGCCACGGTATCAATCAACCCAATTCTGTTGTTATCTGCCATTGCCTTTTGACTTCGTGTTATCGAGAAGAATTACCACTTTGAAAACCATAAACCAACCACCCTTCTTCTATGAGTATAATAAAATGAAGCCATCACGTTAGCGTTATGTCATTTAACATAAGATAATCTCACTTTACGTGCAATGCACCTAGCCACAGTTATCGGTTCTAAAATGACTTCGAGGGTACAAAGGCAGTTGGCATTGTCCCAATTTGTTCATTTCAACCTCTCTTTTCTTTGCTTTTCTAGCACTTGCTTGCTCATTTTCCTTCCTTTTTTCCCTTCTAATTATCATTCTTTTCTTTCCTCTCATTTCTCACATCTCATTATTTCACCTCTTTTTCTTCTTCTTGTTTTTTTTTTATTTTTTCCTTTTTTCCTCTTGTTTTTTTTCCTTTTAATGATAAAAAAATAATCCGATCGAACCCTATGTAGGTTACCTACGTATCATGACCCCGCATGAATCAAATCTTTGCGTAGTTCTGGAAAATCGGGAATAAAGTGAACAAATGGACACTCTTCTTCTTTTTTTCTTCTTTATTGACTACTCTGATGAGAAAAAAGAAATAAAGAAGCAAATCCTTTTTTTTGAATTTTCTGGACTTAATGTTCTATGACCTATTCTAAACTCAAGCTTAACGGGCATGTTTTTTATTTTTTTTTTTTTGTTTTTTGAAACAAATACTCTATGGAAATTTATTAAGGAAAAATCCTACAAGAGAAAAATATTTTTTGATTCTTTTTCTGAAATGAAGTCCAAACAATAAACCAATGCAAAACATTTCGAATTTTCATTTGATATCCTGACACAAGATTTTGAAACAAACAATGAAAAAGATAAAACAAAATGTTTTTTGATTTCGAATTTGATGGCCTAAAGAAGAAATTCTAATCCTAAAGTTCTAATGAAAATAAAGAAACTTTTTTTTTTTCCTTTTTCACTAATTTCCCAAAGAAATACCTCAAAAGAAAATGTTTTTGGATTTTAGAGATTAATACCTTAAAGAAAACTTTTAACAAGGTACTAAAAGAAAATTCTCTTTTTTTTTTTTTAATTTTTATTCTTAATATACTAAATGAGATATAAAAATAATTTTTTATTTTGATATTAATCGTCTAAAAGAAAAATCACCTCAAATGATTTTTTATTTTATTTCTAGAATTAGTATTCTAAAGAAAACTTATAACGAAAATATAAAAACGCAAAATTTCTTCTTTTTTTTTTGGATCTTTGACTTGTAACATATTTCCAAATAAAAATTAAGAAATATAATAACAAAATACTCGGCAAACTTAATTAGACTATTACAAACTCTAACATCACCTAAAAGGCTGAATATACAGGACTAGAAAATAAAACATGAACAATTGACTTAAAAACATAAAATGGCTCCTCGGACAACTCCTGGATGCGGTGATCCTGGGGTATCTGTCATGCTCAAATTCCGGTGAGTAGATCCACACCTGTATGAGTAAACTAAAACCAACACTATGTGAGACAATAACATTCCCTACTAGATACTTGCAAAACATGGTTGCGATTATTTTTTCTAAAATTAACCTATGTGGCTAAAAGTGCAAGATTTCGCTAAGACCCCGCAAAGCCAAGAACCTAAGATTTACTATGAAAATCGGACCCTATGTGGGTTGCCTACGTATCACGCCCCAAAAGACGAGAATTAAGTATGCGTAGTTCGGGCAGATTGGATAGGGTGAGAATTAAAAAAAATAACTAATTTAGAGAAAATCTATTTTTTGTTTTTTCTTGATAAATAATGAAACATGTAAAATCTTTTTGGATTTTTTTTGATTGATTTTTTTTGGAAAAAAAATGAAGGGGAAAGTGTAAACTCCTTTTTTTTTTTGGATTTTTTATTTTTATTTTTTTTCTTGAAAAAGTGTGCAAGAAAATTATAACTGGGCTCCGCTTGCTTTATTTTTATACTTCAGCCGCTTCTTTTCCTTTTTTTTTTCTTTTTTCATTCACTCTCAATTATCATTGGTCAGTCAAATGACTCTTTTACCCTTGAATAAATGCAACATGTAGCACATAGGATGCATCAAGATAGTATGTTATTTTGGATGCATATGTCCTAGACGGATCCAACCCCTGTGTTGAGTCCCCTAAGTCAAATGCACATGATGCAACAAACGCTCCTACTAGGGATCCGGCATGAGGTTGAGTTATTCTAGGTTTTAAAACCTAGGTTTATTTATTCTAGACTTGGCTTACCCGAGCAGACAACTCGAGCCGATGGGGGCGCGTACCGGGAATACAAAAGCTTTGTCGGCTTTGTAACTTGTCCAAACCTCATTCTAAATTTTGGAATATGAATTTAACAGAAAAGAAGTCACACGAAGTGCACACTCCTTCATGATTTATAAGACTCGGAGAGAAGAAAGGTTTCGTAACAGTTTATATACAGTTTACGGAATATCAAACCGGTAAAAGCAACACTTAGCACATTAGGCCCAAACATGTAACAAAATCAGATAAATCCAAATATGACAATTTATATAAGCTCAAATTATGAAGCCTGAACCAAAAGGTCTAGGTTCTTTTTCCCAGTGGAGTCGCTAGAGCTGTCACACCTCCATTTTTACCACACCCTGGAAGGGGTATAATAAAGGGAGTTTTTTCAATTAAAGGACAATCGAAACGAGATTACTTATTGAAAGATTCAAGTCGCCACTTGGGAGATTTATGGTGTCCCAAGTCACCAATTTCAAATCCCGAATCAAGGAAAAGGTTGACTCTGTATTATAGTCCGCGAACCAGAAATCCGAGTAAGAAATTCTGTTAACCCGGGAGAAGGTGTTAGGCACTCCCAAGTTCCTTGGTTCTAGCACGGTCGCTTAACTGTTACAAATGGCATATTATCTGATTTTAGAAATAATTTAAAAATCTATGTGCATTTACTTTTAATTGCTTATATTCATTTTTAAAGAAGATTTAACGTCGTCCAAAACATGTCTTTGGACTGCATCACATGAAATGCACTCGCAAATCGAAACGCATTTTATCCAACATTATAAGGATTTGGATTTGGGTCACATGAAATACACACCCGAGTTTAAGAAGGTAATATTATTAAAATAACGCGCCTAAAGCAACTACGTTGTTAACTTTGCGAGGGCCATGAAAATTTGCTAAATGGCACGCCTCGAATTCTAAGGATTTTTTAAAGAAATAATTAAATGAGGGCCATAAATTATATCTTGCCTAATATGGCCCTCAAATTAATCACTCACCCAATTATTATCTCAAACAAACCACGCCCCTATCCACTATCAAACCACCATTAAACCCAACTTCTATTAATTCAACCAAAAAAGGAAACCATGGCTTAACACTATTACTCACTGATTTTTCATTCAACTTTCAAGAACAAATCTAATAACAATTGATTAATACCACATGCTTATAAGAAAAACAAAGTACAAATCCAAACATGTCACAAGCTGTTCAATTAGCCAATACCGTATTCATGAGTGGGTAGTTCAGAGAAAAAGACATATAAAACATGTTGAATAGCGTGGAAAAATCATTTCCCCAAAATGACGAACTAACCTATTTAAACAAATGATACTGGGAAACAAACTCGGGTACAAAATGGATTAGCCATCAAAATGTTTACCCATAAAAAAGGGTGTTGAACAATTCAAGACCAAACAAGAAACCTGATTACACCACCATTTGAGGAGAAGAGTGAGTTAAGTGTTCCAAATGATACATTGAACTAGGATAAGGGAAGTGCATCACATTCTCCGCTATGAACTTTTATAAGAACCATTACCGTTACCCAGATATTTGTGACTAGTCTACCCTATGTGTTATGCATAGAATGGAAACCAATATAGAACCGTATGTTTCACTCGATCTGCCATATTCACAATTTGGTTTCACCACATATGTACTGCATTTCTTCTGAAAACTATGGTCAATACATTAACCATCAATACCAATGTGTGGAACTTCAGAATTCAGGGCAGTAATAACCCAGACAAGAGAGGCAAATCATTTGCAGGATGAAGATGAAAACTTTGCTAGCAAGTTAGGCACATTACACGAAAATAACATGACCAGAATAAATTAAAACTAAGGAACAGTTAGCCGTCAAAACAAGCACTTCCAGAAAAATGGTGAGAATGGCCTAATCATCTGCTTACCATGACTTAAATTCTTCTAAGATGCACTGAATTTTACACAACAAACACCCTTGGACTCTCTGTTAATGATCTACTCGACACTCTAATATCATACAGTCATTGATATTGACAGATCAAAGATGTAGAAGAAGAGGAAAGACCGGCCAGCGATCGAGTTACTAAGCAACTAAGAAAACACTCACAAAATTTTAAAATTCAGGAGTCCTCTAATTCAAGTTTAAACTTCAGCAGTTTCAAA
Source organism: Nicotiana glauca (assembly GCA_026770625.1). Classification (NCBI taxonomy): domain Eukaryota; kingdom Viridiplantae; phylum Streptophyta; class Magnoliopsida; order Solanales; family Solanaceae; genus Nicotiana; species Nicotiana glauca. The sequence goes on along the minus strand of MU756084.1, from coordinate 228,578 downwards.
CTAACAAAACATGCAAGATGATCATAAAGCAGGGAAAAAGGAGACTATTCAGTGATTTATGTCGAACTTGTCGAGACAAAATAGTGGATACGAGCAGATTACTTTGAGCATCAAACATGTCACATATAGCAATGAAACAACAAGAACCAAAGCTTAAACCAATCGACTCTTAGAATCTGAAGAGGTTTCAACCAGAGAAAAAAATCAAAAATAAACCAACACATGTGCATTCAGAGACGCATCTCAACTTCAATCCTTTAAAAACTAAAAGAACAAGCTGATTAAATAGACTAAAGGATTCCTATAATATACCAAAAGGTTAAATCAGTGAATTCTTCACTTTCACTCAAGTACACAGCTCTATCTCACCATAGGAACTTCGGAGAAATTAAACAGATCTCAAGACAGCCTCTCGACATTAGATGACCAAACCAGGGGGGGCAATGAGGCCAGTTTTCATGCTCAAACAACACGAGAGAAGCGTAGATAGATACAGTTAACACAAAAGCTCACTGGGTTGAGTTTCAAACTGATTAATTAAAAAATAAATATGACTTGATTACTACAACTCTTGCTATCCAAGCATGTTCAAACAAGATCAGCATAATGATCCAACAAGAGAATCTGATTCAGACAAAATACATCTCAAACCCTGAAAGGGAAACGGAATTTCAGACGTCATTTAGAACGAGCTCGAACATGAATCGACATTCAAACCTTGGAAAACCAGAACAGACCTACGACTGTGAGATAGACGGGTATACTTTAAGTGAACCATACAATCACGGTATATATTCGTTAGAAAAAAAATAAATATGTATTTGAACTCAGAAACGGAAAGCCATGACAAAGATAGATTCATTAATCACTGAACTCCATAGATGCAAGTGTTCTCGATACAAAAGATCAAAATTTCATACCTTGTGAGCAATACAGCAAAATGAGAAAAACAATTGAATCTGATTTCTGAGGAATGAAAGCTCCACAGAACCAACGGGGACATCTACAGCTCAGTAAATAGCAACAAATTCACAATTGATTTTCTTTTAATTTTTTTTTTGAAGAAATCTCTCCAAAATCCTCTCTCAAGTATGGAATCTCTGAATAATTCCCAAAATATTCTCTCCAAAATCGAAAAATCCCCTAGAATTCCCTTTCTCTTCAAATCGGACTCAGAAAATAAAAATTGTATATGCTTCTCTTAAACATTGAAAGAACTCTTAAAAGAAGAAAAAAAAATCCGAGAATAGAAACCCCGAAGTTAAAGTAAACCTTTCAACTTTTCTCTCAAAATATTTTCGAATCCCCCTCTCAAATCGGATACAGTTCCTTTTAAAAATGAACCCCTTGATGAATGTGGGGCTCGGATTGAGTGAAATCAATCCAACGCCTCACACTCATCGAGCGAATCCTCCTCCAGAACCTTCCAATCATGAGATATATCCAATTTCGAGCGAATAAGATGAGAGAGGAATCTTGGCGTCAGAAACCGTTAGAACGTTAAGAGGAGAGGTAGGGGAAACGCATGGGTTAGGGATTTGGGATTCACTTGCCTGAATTTGGATTGAATTGGTGCTTGGTTTGGGCGAGAGAGATGATTGAATAGTGTTGTTTCTCTGAGTTTTGGGATTTTAGGGCTCATTGTATTGTTTGAGGGTATTTTGGGCGAGTGAGGCGGGTAAGGGGAATGGGTCGGGCAGCGGGTGGGGCGTTTCGACTAGGGAAGGAATTGGGTTAATTCCAGCCCAATTTGAACAACTCTACCCCAAATTCGTTTTCCTTTTCCTTTTTTTCCCTCTTTTTTTTTCTTTTTCTTTAATTCACAAAATATTAAAATTAAATCCTAAATTTTTCTAAGTTGACAAATTAAACTAATTTCCTAGTCACAATAATTATAAAATTACTTAGTCCTAAATTAAAGGGGAAAAATCAATAGACTAAAATTAAAAGGTGTAAAAATATAAAATCAAGCCTACATGTGATGCACAGTTTTTTTTAATGGAAATTAAAAATGCACAAAAATGCAAATAATTAATAAAATTTTTACAAAAATTTATAAAATTGCAAATAGTGGGAAAGATTTATTTTCTTGAATTTATGGGAGTAATTCATATAGGGCAAAAACAACGTGCTCGCAGCTGTTATTATATGCAAACTTGATAAGAGGTAGATGTTCATCCCAACTTCTTTTAAAATCCAGCACACATGCTCGTAGCATATCCTCGAGCCTCTAAATTGTGTGTTCAGCTTGTCCATTAGTTTGTGGATGAAAAGTTGTGCTGAGATTCACCAGAATTCCTAGACCTTTATGAAATGACCTCCAAATATTGTTGTAAGCTGGTCCCCATGGTCAGATATAATAGATATTGGCACTCCGTGTAGCGCACTATCTCTTTAATATATAACTTTGCATAATCTTCTGCTGTATATGTAAATCTGAATGGTTGGAAATGAGCTGATTTCGTGAGCCTATTGACTATCACCCATATGGAATCGAATTTACATTGAGAACGAGGTAAACATGTGATAAAGTCCATGTTTATCGCCTCCCATTTCCATGTCGGGATCTCTATAGACTGCATTAGGCCGCCAAGCTTCTGGTGCTTTATTTTCACATGCTGGCAACTAGGGATTAAGCGACATACTCAGCAATGTTCTTCTTCATATAGTTCCACCAATACACATCCTTAATGTCATGATACATCTTTGTCGACCCGGGGTGAATGGAATACCATGAATAGTGCGCCTCTGACATAATCCTGTCTTGTAGCCCTACTACATCTGGAACATATAAACAACCGATCTATCTGAGAACCCTATCTCTTTTGAGTTCTAACAACGGCTTCTTCTATTGTGGAACCCACTCTCTCAACTTGACTAACTCTAGATCCTCGTACTGCTTCTCCTTTACTTTACCTATGAGGGATGACTTTGCAGTATTTTGGAGTACAATTCCTCCATCACAAGAGTCTACTAACTAAACCCCCAAATAATCCAATTGATGAATCTCTCTGGTTAATTGTCTTTTCTCGGCCTCTACATGTGCTAAGCTACCCATATATCAATGACTTAAGGCATCTGCTACAACATTAGCTTTCCCTGGATGGTAAAGAATGCTAACATCGTAATCTTTTAATAACTCAAGTCATCACCTTTGTCGCAAATTCAACTCTTTCTGCTTGAAGATATATTGTAGGCTTTTATGATCTGTGAACACATCAACATGAACACCATATAAATAATGCCACCATATCTTAAGTGTAACGACCCGATCGGTCGTTTTGAGCCCTAGCACGTCGTTCAGCAGTCTTAGGCCATGAGCAGCTTCATTTCAGGTGTTATGACTTGCACGCGTGATCGAAATTGAATTTCGAGAAGATCGGAGTTAATTTGGGAAGAGAATTCTCATTTCGGAAGCTTAAAGTTGAAAGAATGAACTAGGATTGGATTTTTGAGTAAACAACCTCGGAATCGGGATCTGAAGGTTCTAGTAGGTTCGTATGATGATTTCAGACTTGGGTGTATGCTCGGTTTGGGTTTTGAATAACCCGGGAGCGTTTTGGCGCCTATTATGGAAGTTAGCATTTTGGTAGAAATTTCTTAAGTTTGGCTTGAAGTGCATTTCAGCGTTATCGATGTCTGTGTGGGATTCTGAGACTGGGGGTAGCTCCGTATGGTGATTCTGGAGTTGGGAGCACGATCGGAAGTGAATTCGGAGGTCCGTAAGTCATTTTGAAGCCGTTTGGCTAAAGATAGAAATTTGAAGGTTTTTGTGAAGTTTGACTGGAAGTGGACTTTTTGATATCAGGGCCGGAATCTGATTCTAGAAGTTGGAGTAGTTCCGTAATGTCAAATATGATTGTGTGCAAAATTTGAGGTCAATCGGACGTGATTTAATAAGTTTAAACATCGGAAGTAGAAGTTGGAAAGTTCAAAGTTCATAAAGCTTGGATTGGAGGTCGATTGATGATTTTACCTTTGTTTGATGTGATTTGAGGCCTCGAGCAAGTCCATAATGTGTTTTGGGATCGGTTGGTAGGTTTGGTTGAGGTCCCGGGGCCTCGGGTGGATTCCGGGTGGTTAACGGATCAAAACTGGATTTTAAGAAAAACTGAAGCAGCTGGTATCTGGTATTCCGCTTCTGCGGATATGGGACCGCAGAAGCGGCCCTGCAGAAGCGGACGAGGGCGAGGGCAGCCAGGACCGCAGAAGCGGCCCTTGATCCGCTGATGCGGAACCGCAGAAGCGGTAGGCTGACCGCAGAAGCGATAGGCTGACCGCAGAAGCGGAAGGCTTGGAGTGGATGGGAGCCGCAGAAGCGGGACCGCGGAAGCGGATAGGGTTCCGCTGAAGCGAAAATGCTGGGCAGTAGGCTTATTTTAAAATCGTGATTGGGAGTTCACTTCTCTTATTTTTCATGGCTTTGGTGATTTTTGGGAGGATTCAAAAGAGGATATTCATCAACAATGTTAAGGTAAGTTATTTCTACCTATTATGATTTAAATACATTAATTATGTATGGATTTAGTATGAAAATGGGTAGAAAATTGAGGGTTAGAGGAAGACCTAAAAATATTGTGTTCTTGAAATTTGACCACAATTTTGAGTATGGAATTAAGAGGAAATTATATATTTGAGTTCCTAAGGTCATGGGCAAACTTTATCTTCGAGAAATTTTGAATTTCGGGCACGTGGGCCCGAGGGCATTTAGTCAACTTTTCGTTCGGGGTTAGAAATTATTATAAATTGGGTTTTAAAGTATAATCGAGCATATATTAATGGATTTGTATGACCGTTGGCTAGTTTTGGAGCATTGTCCGTTGGTGCAAGTCTTCGGAAGAATGTAGGATGCCGGTTGTGGATCTTCGGAGCGAGGTGAGTCTCCTTTCTAATCTTGTGAGGGGAAAATTACCCCTTAGGTGAGTTAATGGGTTATGTGCTCCTATTTGTGGGGGGCTACGTACGCACAAGGTGATGAGAGTCCGTGCGTAGCTACTATTATGCTATTGTCCGGGTAGTCTAGGACCCAAAAGCATGCTATACTTGGGATATTTGCAAACGTATTGACATTTGAATTGTAAAAATCAAATTGAACTAGTAAATGAATTTCAAAAAGGATTAAACTTTATTTTCTTAACTTGTTAAAAGAGTATTTGGTTTTTTATTTGATAAAATGTTTCCCAAAAATTCTGAATTTGACTGGTTGAGCATGTATTCCTGTGTGTACATGTGTCGCATGGATGATTCGCGAGCAGGGTATTTGTTTACTTTATGTTGACCGCGTCGCATGGATGATTCGCGAGCGGGGAAAATAGATGCATCTATTGGTTCGAGTCGTTCGACCCTCGGTAGTGCACAGTATACATTTCTGTTGGATCGGGCCGTCGCCTCGGCATGATATGCGCATGTTTATGTTACTTACTTGAAGTACTTGATGTAGTTATTGCCTTTTTGGCCTGACATGAATTACTGAATATAAAAGAAAAGAAATCCTGAAAATCCTTTGCTAATTATTAAAGGTGTTTACCTGTTTTACATCTTTGTGAACTAGAGCATGTTATATAAATCCATTAATTACTCATGTTTTAGTATATTATTATTGGACCATTAGTAAGTGTCAAAGTTGACCATCTCGTCTCTACCCCTTCGGGATTAGGCGGGATACCCATTGGGTACACGTTATTTTTGTACTCATACTACACTTGCTGTGCATTTTGTTGCACAGGTATTTGCAACTCCAGTGGCCTACTGGGCATAGCAGCACGGAGGATTCTGAGACTAGGTGAGCTGCATCATTTGAGACGGCCGCAACTAGAGTAGTCCCTTTCAGTGTATTGTATTTACTTTCCGTCCACTGTATTTCGGACAGATGTTGTATTTTATTTCTCTTATCAGTAGATGCTCATGAACTTGTGACACCGGATTCTGGGATGGTTCGAAGTATTGTATTAATTGCTTAACTTTTAAATTTGATTTGAAACTATATCCTTAAAAATTTCTAAATAATGAAGGAAAAATCCTGGATTTCAAAAGTGTTAAAACGAGATTTAATTTGGTATTGAGTTGGCTGGCCTGAGTGCGGAGTCCGGCGCCACCACGACCCTTAGTGGATTTTGGGTCGTGACATTACGTGCATGGACAACCGCAGTTAATTAGAGGTCTAGGGTTGGATAATTCCGCTCATGCTTCTTTAACTGTCGTGAAGCATATGCAATTACTTTCCCATGTTGCATTAGGACACAACCTAACCCGACACCTGAGGCATCACAATACATGGCATAACCATCTGGATCTTCTGGAAGTGCTAGAACTGGCGCTGAGGTCAACCTGATCTTAAGCTCTTGGAAACTCTGTTCACATGCCTCTGTCCACTGAAACTTAGTCGCTCTCCGCATCAGCTTTGTTAATGCTGCTGAAAGAGAAGAAAAAACCTCTACGAACCTTTGATAATATCCTTCTAAGCCTAGAAAGCTACGAATCTCTATCGGAGTGGTAGGTCTAGATCGGATACAATATGCCCTAAGAATGCTATGGATTTCAACCAGAACTCAGACTTAGAAAACTTAGCATACAATTTATTATCACCGTGGGTTTGGAGTACTGCTAGGTGATCCACATGCTCATCCTCTGAATGTGAATAAACCAGAATATCATCAATAAAGACTATCACGAACAGATCCAAATATGGCTGGAATAGGCTATTCATCAAGTCCATAAATATGGTCGGTGCATTCGTCAACCCGAAGAACATAACAAGGAACTCAAAGTGGCCATATCGGGTCCTAAAGGCTTTTTTGGGAATATCTTCCTCCTGAACTCTGACCGAGTGGTACCCCGACCTCAAATCTATTTTTGAAAAGCATCTAGCTCCCTGCAACTGATCAAACAAGTCGTCTATCCTTGGAAGTGGATATTTATTCTTAATAGTTACCTTATTCAGTTGCCTATAGTCGATACACATCCTTAGTGAGCCGTCTTTCTTCCGTAAAAATAATATCAGTGTACCCAAGGTGAGGTACTGGGTCTGATAAAACCTTTCTCCAATAATCTTTTAACCGTTCCTTCAACTCCTTTAATAGGCAGGTGCCATTATGTACGGAAGGATAGATATTGGTTGCGTTCCCAGAAGCAAATCGATGCCAAAATCAATCTCTTGCTCTGGAGGAATACATGGAAGTTCATCTAGAAATACATCCGCGTACTCCTTTACTACTGGAATAGACTAAAGTGTGGGTATCTTAGCATCTGCACCTTTAACTCGCACAACATGATAAATGCACCCTTTTGCGATCATTTCCTCGCCTTCAGATAGGAAATAAAACTGCCTCCGGGTGTCACTGTATTACCTACCCATTCAAGGGCTGGCTCACTCGAGAAATGAAATCTAGTTGCCTTTGCTCGACAATCAACTGTGGTATAACAAGCTGTCAACCAGCACATGATAACATCGAAATCCAACATCTCTAGTTCAACTAGGTCAACTGAGGTCTGATGACCACAAACTGATACCGTACAACCTCGGTAAATGCTTCTAGTGATAATCGATTTTCCAATTGATGTAGATATTGCAAAAGGATCACTTAGTATTTTAGGCAAAATACCAAATTTCCATGTGACAAATGGGGTAATACATGATAAAGTAGATCCTAGGTCTATCAAGACATAAACATCGTGAGAATAAATAGTCAACATACCTATCACAACGTCTGGTGAGGACTCTTGGTCCTATCGACCTTCTAACGTATAGATACGATTCTGGTTACCACCTAAACTGGACCCTCTACCTCTGCCTCGACCTCTACCAGCCAAAGACTGAGACTCGCGTCCTGAATAATGCACAGACATAGCTAATCCTGTTACTGAATTCGTTGGTTGCGCTATTTCCCCAGAATCTCTATTTGGGCAATCTCGCATCACATGCCCTGGGCGCCCACATATATAACAAGCATCATAATCGACTCGGCATTAGCCCAAGTGTCCTCGATTGCAGATGGCACACCGTAATAGAGATGCCCCTGTCTATCTCGAACCTCATTGTTGCTGCAAACTTGACGCCTGGGAGCTCTCCACTGGTCCTGACTGAGTATAGCAGTCATACCTATAACCCTATAACTGAGGTGGCGGAGGTCTAGGTGGTCGTTCGAAGTACTGGGGCTTGTAGCTACCCTGGGACTGCTTTTGAGACATGGCAAATCTCGTCCTCTTACACTGCTCTAACGTAGTCCTCTCCGTAGTCTGCTGTCGATGCCTATCTCTCTCTATATTCTGGGAAAATGCCTGAATCCGCGAGACATCCATACTATCCCGTAATGCAGTGGTGGCACACGCCTGGTTAACTCTGGGGCCAACCGTGCTATAAACCTGTGGATTCTATCCTGCATAGGAGCAACTATAGATGGTGCATATTTGACCAATGAGTCAAAACAGAGACTATATTCTCGAACACTCATATTGCCCTTCTTGAGGGCTAGAAATTGATCGAGTCGGGCCTGTCGGATCTCTCGTGGTAAGTACTGGTCAAGGAAGGCATTTGAAAAATTCTCCCAAATAGCAGGAGGTGCATCACGTCCCCTGGACCTTTCCTATCCCTCATACAAAGGGATGGCTATATCTTGGAGTCGAAAAGTTGCTAACTCAACTGCCTCTTTCTCCGTAGCATGCATAACCCAAAAGATCCTATGAAGTTGATCTATGAAATCCTACGGTTCCTCCCTCTAATCTGACCCCATGAACTCTGGGGGATTCAAAGCAATAAACTCTCGGACCCTTGAACTCCCAGATCCCTCAGAAGGTCCTACACTAGTGGATGCCCTAGTCTGTTGCTGGGTAGCTACCAACTGTGCCAACAAATGCACCGCACTCCTCAAGTCCTTATCTGATGGAAGTAGGGGGAACTGGATATGCGGTCTCCCTAGGAATCTCCTCAGGTGGCGGAGGAACCGGTAATCGCTGGTAGGGGTCTCTCCCTACGACTCCGATTGGGCCCCATCTACTGGAGGGGTACCCTGCTAGTCCCCTTACCTACTGTTGTTTCTCTCCTCTGACTAGCCATAGTCTTCCTAGATACCATCATTTGTGCATGCATACGTCAACACGTAATTTTAACTCAAATTTCCTATAACTCAGTGCTACAGCACGATTTAGATTTGAAAAAAATGTAACCAACTCCTAAATGCCCTATTGTCCCCTGTTTATATAATGTGGTGCACCGCACATCTATAAACAAGACCTTACTAGACACAGCTTATAGACTCCCTAGGATAGAACTACTCGGATACCACTTTTATCACGCCCCGTGCCTGGGGGCGTGACCGGCACCCAGTGCCTCACTTATTCTTGCATACCACTTTCGACTAAGAGAATTTGAACATGTAATATCATACTTTGACCATGGACCACATTGCAAGATAATGTGCAATGCAAAATATAAAGCTGCATAGAGACTAAAGCTAACTAAGCGTTAACATAAAGCTTGGCCAGCAAGGCCGTCATAATTACTACAACTAACAAGCCAACAAAATATATGTACAGGGCCTACAAGCCCAACATAATGTACTAAGTGACAGGATATATCTACAAGCCTTTACTGATAGACGTACTATGATCAGAATAGGGCGTCGATCTACCCATAAGCTATATACATATATACACAAGATACATACCACACTGCTAGACCCGACAACTCCCAAAGAAGGGGAACTTATCGATAAAACTGAGCTCCGGCAACACCTACTGAGGATGTCTGCCCGTCTGTCTGTCTGAACCTGCAAGCATGAAATGCAGCACCCCTAGAAAGGGATGTCAGTACGAAATAATGTACCGAGTATGTAAGGCAATATACTGAAGTTGAAACTGAGCTGATAATATAATAACTGAAAATAATTGGAAGTCAAGAAAATCTGAAGATATGCTTATCTGCTGATACTGACCCAACTCTCTTAACATAGTGAGTAAAATAGTTGTCCAGCCCTATAAGGCTCGGTATACATATATATATCTGCTCTGCCATAATAGGCTCGCTCATAAGCACTTGGCCATAGTAGGCTCTCTATCTCGACCAACTGGGCTCGCTCATAAGCACTCGGCCACAGTAGGCTTGGTATATATATAACTGCTCTGTCGTAGTAGGCTCGCTCATATGCGGTCGGCCATACTAGGCTTTGTGTCTCAATCAACTGGGCTCGCTCATAAGCGTTTGGCCACAACAGGCTCGGTATATAACTTACCATCTGATCAGAGGTTGCCCAATAGAGGCCTACCCATCGATTATAGCTCGATGGTAATAAAATACTTTTTAATAATATATATATATATATATATATATATATATATATATATATATATATATGTAAACTCTCTGCACTTTTGACCAGAAGAAGGAAATACTCAACTGAATATGTAGTCCAGATAAGAATAATATAGTAACTTACAAAATTAGAAAAATATATACAATTTGCAAGACTAGCAAAATATACGTAAATTTCGAGATATGAATTTTTCTCTATGCCTCATTATCAAACTTGTGTAATTACGATATCATGCCAAAACGAAGGAACAGCTTAGCATTAACATACCTGTTCCTAAAATTATTTGAATGGAATGAAACTTTCTGCTTCTTGCAAAATACGAACGAACCTAGGCTTGGATTAAACAAGATTGTTGTTGTTCTTTGAATTTCAGATCGAACTTTGGCTAAATAATTTTGGACGAAGCAACTACTGTTCCGGGGGGGGGGGGTTTCTACATATCTCTTTGGGGGGAGGTAATATTTGTTAAATTTATCCACTTATTAGTTAACCGAGTAAAGTTTTGTTATCCGATAATTAATCAATTACCCGCATAATTTAAAAATTACCACAAATTACTTAAAATTCTATTTATTTTCAAAATACTTCATATATACTTTATATATTATACTACCGTGGTCATATGGTACCTTGCATGATATTAGTTTATAATATGGGGCATTATTACTCGATCCGTATTTTATCCCAAATTGGTCACTTTCAACAAAACTCGTTTTCTTTAATCCGTGTATCATTTATCCTTCATGACACTTATTTATCGTTTGTTATAAATAACATAAATACGTTAACGTCAAGATGATCTCATCCTCGAGTCTACGTCAATTAACTAAAGACGAAATTTTTAACTATGAAAACGTGAGATGTAACAAAAATGACGAAGAGCTTGTTGGTGATGAAACTCTATATCTTAGTGTAATTGGGGCACTAATGTATCTTGCCAACAATACCATACTAGATATTGCTTCTGCAGTAAGCTTATTAGCAAGATTCATCTCCTCCTCAACAAGAAGATATTGGAATGCTGTTAAGCATATATTTAGATATCTTCAGGGAACTATAAATATGGGATTGTTTTATTCTAAAGAATTCAAGTCAGAAATGATTGGCTATGCCGGTCCAGGTTATTTGTCTGGACCTTATAAAGCCCGATCTCAAATAGGATATTTGTTTACATATGGAGGTACAACTATATCATGACGTTCAATAAAACAAACAATAGCTGCCACATCTTCAAATCATGTTGAGATAATAGCCATTCATGAAGCTAGTAGGGAATGTGTTTGGTTGAGATCAATGACTCGGCATATTCAAGAAATGTGTGGTTTTCTTATGAAAAGGAATAATCCAAATACACTATATTAAGACAATGTTGCTTGTATTTCTCAACTGAAAGGAGGATACATCAAAGGAGACAGAACAAATCACATTTCACCAAAGCTCTTTTTCACGCATAATCTTCAACAAAATGGTAAAATTAATGTTCAACAGGTTCATTTATGTGAAAATTTGGCTGATATGTTCACTAAGGCATTACCAACTGTAACGACTCGGATGGTCGTTCTGAGAATTTAAGCTCCATTCAGCAGCATAAGGTCTTGAACATATTCATAATATGAGTATCGACTTACGTGCATGGTTGAATTAAGTTAATAGATGATTCAGAGTCGAATTGGGAGAATAAATCTAGTTTTGGAAGCTTAAGCGGTAAGAATTTAACCAGAATTGGACTTTGGAGTAAACGGCTCCTGAATGGGTGTTGGATGATCTTAAATGCTTTGTATGGTTCTTTTGTACTTAGCGCGCGTCCGGATTTAGATTTGGAGGTTCGTACGGTAATTTGAGGCAAATCAGCGAAAGCTGGAAAACTTGAAGTTTGGAAAATGGAAATGTTTGACCCAAAGTTGACTTTTGTTCTATTAGGGGAATGCAATTCCAAGAGTTGGAAATCTCTGTCTTGTCATTTGTGACTTGTTTGCAAAATTTGGCGCCATTTCGGCTTGGTTTGATTGATTTTGGCACGAGTTTTCAAAGTTGGAAGATTTGGAAGTTCATAGTTTGATTCATGGCACGATTTGTATTTCCAGTGTTGTTTGCTATTATTTGAGACCTCGAGCGAGTCTTTTTAGGTTATAGAACTTGTTGGTGTGTTTAGATGGGATCCTGGGGGGCTCGGGTGTGATTCGGACGAGGTTCGAATGTTTTGCATAGTTTTCAACAGGTTTGGTTCTGGTGTTTTCGCACCTATGACCTTGGAGTGCAGGTGCGGCTCTACTTTTGTGTGTTCCTGGCTACTTCTCTAGTCATGACGGACTGGGAGCTTGAACGCTTCTGCGGAGGCTGGCACGCAGGTGCGATGGCCGCTTCTGCTCTCCAACAATCGCACATGCGAAGAATTTACGCTCCTACGGTCTCCCTTTTGCTTCTGCGGTGCCACTGGTGCAACTATATATTCGAAGATGCAATCCCAGGCCAATTAGCCAAAGTTCACATATGCGGTCTCTTTCTCACATATGTGGTCCCGCAAATGCGGTAACTTGACCGCATATGCAGAAGTCCGGGCAGAATCATATAAGTCGAGGGTTTGGCTATTTCTTCATATTTTTTGGTTTCAAACTTCAAATTTGGGAGTTTCTTTTGGGGTTTTCCAAGCAAATCGATCAGGTAATTGTTCTTAACTTAGAATCTAACATATTTCATGATTTAATCTTCATTTTTATCTTTTAATTTGTGTTTTGGGTTGAGGAAAATGTTGGTTTTTGAAGAAAATTTTTAACCTTAAAAATCATGATTTGAGGGACCAAATGGTATTGGAATTTGATACTTTTTGTATGGTTGAATTCATATTGGAAAGAGTATTCGGATTTTGTAAAATTTGACGGGTTCTAAGGTACGGGCTCGGGGGTCGACTTTTGGACTGATTTTTATATTTTGTTAAAGATTGAGACTTTATGATGCGGAATAGTTTATTATGTGTTTTATTTGTGCCTTGAAGTAATTTTGGTTGGATTTGAGCCGTACAGAGATCTTTTCACCCGAGAAGTACATTATAGAGTATCGATCTGTTGTCTTTGAGGTAAGTATCTTGCCTAACCTTGTGGGGAGGACTTCCCCTTAGGATTTGAGTCTTCTATGTTGATTGTAGTTCATGTACACAAAGTGACGAGTGCGTTCTTGGCCTTTTAGGGTTCTTATGTTCTTATATTCGCTATGAATGACGTTATTCTTGATATGACTGAGTTCCTGCTTATTAGTTTCGCCTCTACATGCTTAATTGGAATTAATTGCTTCATGATTCACTCTTATTACCTAGCTGTCATCCTATTTGATTTAACTGAAGAATTTTGCCTCTCCTATTGTCATGCTATCTTTTCATAACTGCTCGTGTTATTTGAGATTTATTATCATCCCTCCTATAATTGTCTAGTCTTAAGTGAAGCTAAGATCACCTTTCCTTAAATTGAATTGTCGAATATCCTCACAACTTTTCAACCTTAAAAGAAGTTTACATAACCTATATCCTTGTTGACTTGCCTTTATGCGGGAGTACTGGACTCGTGATTGATTTCCTTGTTATTGACTTGTCTATAGTGGGATCAGTACTACATGTTAGTTTTCCCTTTGTTAAACTGTTCCCTTTTTGCCTTTCATTCCTTACTGTGGTTATTCCTTCTGAACTGGTTCTACAGTTTCATTGTGATTTAAATTCTGGAGTGGATTCACGCGTCGTACTTTGTACAAATGTCATTGTTGTTTTTATATTGGTTGTGTTAGTGCACAAGGCTTCTGTCGTGTGGTTGCTGCTATAGGATTTCATGAGGTCTCTGTCGTGCGGTCGTTCTACGGTTTGCATGAGGATTATGCCATGCTATTGTTACTATTGATATATTTCACATGCGGCGTGATAAGGCGGGAACATTATGATGCACGTGTGGCGAAACAAGGCAGGCATTTATTATGTTATTATTGCACACGTGGCAAGACAAGGTGGGCGATGTCAGGGATTGATTGAAATGCTTTGTGATGGCCTGGGGGCATTCTTCTTGTTGACATTGTGTTATGGTATGTTTACCTATATGATCTTTACCTCATGAAAATTGTGAGAAAATGCCTTACCCTTCTATCCGTTATTTTCCTTACATTTTTATCTGTTATGATCTATGTTATAACACTTGAAGAAGTATATAGGTAGCTAAATACTCCTACTAGTATTGTTAAGTATAGATGTACACCCTCATTTGCTTGTCATATATGTGAGAGTGGCTCTAGTTAGTTAATGAGTTGTCAGTCATGAGATATGATAAGGACATATGATGCCAGTGTTAGGGTTCATGTATTGAGACCAATGAGCTGTAATTTTGTTCGAGGTTCGGTACTTCGAGGAGTTGTTGGCTAAGACCTAATGTGAAAACTATCGTAGTTTCTGAGTTATTATTTGCCTTTACTTTATTGTGATTTGGGATTTGGTTTTGTGCTTCCGCTCGCTCTTTTATGTCATTATTACGGTATTTTCGTTGTCACTTGTTGTTTCCTTCCATGTTGTGATTGTTGTATTGTTAGCCATATCGTGTAGCCTTTATATATACATCATGTTCTGTTGTTCCTAGGCTTTTATTTGTATAGTTTATTGGACTAGTAGGTGTCTTGAATGTTCCTCGTCACTACTCTATCGAGGTTAGTCTTGATAGTTACAGGGCACCGCTGTGGTGTGCTCATGCTACTCTTCTATAGAATTTTTTTGCAGATCTAGGCATTCATCGTTAGTAGCTGTGAGGATCGTTGCAGAGCAGACTCAAGGTAAACCTATTGCTGCATTCGCAGGCTTCGGAGTCACATTCTTACTTGCATTCAACTGTTTTTACTCATTTCCAAATAGTTGTATTTAGAAGTGGTAGCTAACTTTGTAGATCCTATGACTCGTACTACCGGGTTTTGAGAATATGTTTATTGTATAAAGAATTTATTTCAAAAGAATTTTAGATGTCACTTATTATTGATGTTATTTTGTGAATATTAGGCTTACCTAGCCCTTAAGACTAGGTGCCATCACAAACCAACCGAGGGGAAATTGGGTCGTGACACCAACCTCAACATTTGAGAAGTTAAGACAGAAGATTGGGCAGCATTTTCGAGTAATAAAGTGATGTTTTCATGAGGGGGAGTAAGATACGTGTTGTACTTTTTTCCCTTAGCCTAGGTTTTGTCCCACTGGATTTTTCTGGTAAGATTTTTAACGATGTAGCAAATAAAGTGTATACAGATATGTGTACTCTTTATCCTTCACTAAGATTTTTTCCACAGAGTTCTTTCTTAGTAAGGTTTTAACGAGGCATATTATCTATTTTTGGACATTCAAAGGGGAGTGTCATAAATTTCTTAGTAAATGTGGATGTCCACTACTCCCAATACTTTTACCCATGATGTAAACATCATCCCACTACTCATCATTATTATGATTATAACTCACACACCTCCATAACTCCTCCCCATGATCTATTGCATGATGTCAATTGTTAATGTCATGTATAAAACAATCATTTTGTAACCTTCTATGTAATAGTATAAATAGATGCATGAAATGTGATAGAGGATACACTTGAACATTTGATGATATAAGAAAGTTATCTCTTCTTCTCTTATTCTACTTATCTACTCGTTTTATATTGTTACTTTGAGCTATATTTTTTAAGATCTATTATATTACAAAATAAAGTAGTAGACAAAAATATTAAATAAAGTAATATGCTAATAAAAATTTCTATTAACAATGTAAAAATACAAAATATTGGATAATATAATAAAGAAAAATATAGAACAAAAAAGTTATTCAATGACTATAAAAGTCCCTTCAATTAAATAGAGATTTTATTCGTTAAAATTCAAATAATATTATTGAAAAAAATATAACAAAACTTAAAATAAGAAAATATTTCAAGTCTAATAAAATATATATCTTTTATTATATTTCAAAAAGATAAAAATATTTAACAAAGTAATATGCTAATAAAAATTTATATTAAAAATGCAATTATACTAAATATTGGATAATATAATTAAAAAAATACATAACAAATCCTTCAATTTAATAGAGATTTTATTCATTAATATTCTAATAAATATTATTAAGAACAACCGAATAAAATTTAAAATAAAAAATACTTCAAGAATAATAAAATATATATCTTCTCATATATTACAAAAAGAAAGCGAGCAGACAAAAATATTAAACAAAGTAATATGCTAATAAAAATTTATATTTGTTGATATCTAATTTTTTTAATATATTTTTTAGATGCATAAATACATTCAAAATAGCATATGGATGCATATACAAGCATGCACGAGGTGTTTTACAATTTTTTCTATAATTTTAGGAATTTAAATTGATTTATTTCCTTCCTTTTTATTCATAAAATCCCCAATAATTATTCCCAAATTATTGTTATGGTAATTTGGTCATTTAAATTCTATATTTATACAGAAATATGGTTTATATATTTTTTTATACTTTTTTATAATTGCATTTGGTATTTTTAAGGTAAATCGCAATATTAGCCCATTTAATGTATAATTACATTTTATATGCATAAATGTAACGACCCGGCCGGTCATTTTGAGCTTTTACACTTTGATCGCCAGTTCTCGGGCATGACTTGTCCCGTGTGATGTGTTATGACTGATGTAGATCGTTAGTTTTGGTTTTCTGGGAAATCGGAACGAATTTGGAAGAACAATTCTCACCTTGTAGTTTGAAATTCGAAAGGTTTGACCAAGATTTGACTTATTTGTATATGAGCTCGGATTGGAATTTTTATAATTTGGTTAGCTTCGTTAGGTGATTTATGACTTAGGGGTGTGATCGGAATTGGTTTTGGAGATTCAGTATAGAATTAGGCTTGAATTGGTGAAGTTAGTATTTTAGCAAATTCCAATGGAGTAGGTGAGATTTTGATCAGAGGGTCGGAATGGAATTCCAAGAGTTGCAGTAGCTTCGTTATGTCATTTGGAATGTGTATGCAAAATTTTAGGTCATTCAGATGTGATTTGGTCGGGTTTTCGATCGAAAGTGTATTTCGGAAGTTTTTGGAAACTTAGGCTTGAATTCGATGAGTTTTGGGTAATTTGATGTTGTTTGAGGTGTTTTGATGATTGGAACGGGTTTGAACAAGGTATTGGGTCATGTTTTTGCTTTTGGTTGAGGTCCCCGGAACCTCGGGATGATTTCGGATGATTAATGGGAAGATTTTGAACTTGGGAGATTTTAGAAAAATATACTGCTTCTGGTGTTTTCGCACCTGTTGTGTGGGGACCGCAAGTGCAATGTCGCACATATAAGAGGATAACCGCAGATGCAGTTTTGGGAGAGGAAGATTGGAACCGCAGACACGGTAGGGGGCCCGCACCTGCGGAGCCGCAGATGTGGCTAGTGGACCGCAGAAGCGGTTTTGGACTTTAATGAATTTTCGCAAAAGCGGATGGTTGGACCACTTCTACGATCTCACCCCTCGATCGGGGAATCATAAGCCATCAAGGAACATCTGATACTGAGCACTCATGCATGCATACGAATACGTGGAAGGTATTCAGAAATGTTAATTGAGGATTTTAGAAGCAGAAATGTGGTTCTATGGTTTATGGGCTATGATGGATTGTGAAATTTTAGTTATGTTGTGTCATCGAACCTATGTGAGATAGGGTGATGTGGGATCACCCCTAGGTATATGCATGGTAAGCTTATTCAGCTATTGGTTAGCTTCTAGAACAACTCTGGGTATGTTCGAGAACGAACGTGTGTTTAAGTAGGGGAGGATGTAACAACCCGGCCAGTCATTTTGAGCTTTTGCACTTTGATCACTAGTTCTCGGGCATGACTTGCCCCGTGTGATGTGTTATGACAGATGTAGATCGTTGGTTTTGGTTTTATGGGAAATTGGAACGAATTTGGAAGAACAATTCTCAGCTTGTAGTTTGAAATTTGAAAGGTTTGACCAAGATTTGACTTATTTGTATATGACCTCAGATCGGAATTTTTATGATTTGGTTAGCTTCGTTAGATGATTTATGACTTAGGGGTGTGATCGGAAATGGTTTTGGAGATTCGGTGTAGAATTAGGCTTGAATTGGTGAATTTAGTATTTTAGCAAATTCCGGTGGATAGGAGAGATTTTGATCTGAGGGTTGGAAAGGAATTCCGAGAGTAGAAGTAGCTTCGTTATGTCATTTGGAATGTGTGTAAAGAATTTCAGGTCATTCGGATGTGATTTGGTTGGGTTTTCGATCGAAAGTGTATTTCGAAAGTTTTTGAAACTTAGGCTTGAATTCGATGAGTTTTGGGTAATTTGATGTTGTTTGAGGTGTTTTGATGATTGTAACGAGTTTGAACAAGGTATTAGGTCATGTTTGTGCTTTTGGTTGAGGTCCCGGAGGCCTCAGGGTGATTTCGGATGGTTAACGGGAAGATTTCAAACTTGGGAAATTTTAGAAAAATATGCTGCTTCTAGTGTTTTCGTTCCTGTGGTGTGGGGACCTCAGGTGCGGTGTCGCACATGTGAGAGGATAACCGCAGATGCGGTTTTGGGAGAGGAAGATTGGAACAGTAGATGCGGTATATGCGGTCCAACCATCCGCTTCTGCGAAAATTCATTAAAGTCCAAAACCGCTTCTGCGGTCCACTAGCCGCACCTGCGGTTGGACCGCATATGCGGTACCGCAGAATCGAAACTTGGACCGCAGATGCGGAAAGGCCTGGGCAGACCTTATATGTTATTTCATTACGCAATTTTGGGGTTATTCCACCATTGTTGCCTTCCACCTTGGAGTTTTTGGAGCGATTCTGAAGGGGGAAATCAAGGTACTTCGTTAAGGTAAGGAATTTTGGACCTAAAACTCAATTCTATGGTAGATTTTCATGAATTTAGGGCTGTAATTAAAGGAAATGAAAGGCTAAAAAGGAGGATTAGGGCTTGAGTTTAAAAGGGCTTCAAATAGGGATTTCAAAGGTGATTTGAACTCTGATTTTTGTGTTCTTGGTATGTATGAACTCGTGAGAATACGATGAATCTAGTGATGTGAAATTTTTTGAGTTTTGCGAAGTGGGCCCGGGGCTCGAATTTTGGTAATTTCAAGATTTGTGCTCGATATTGATTATTTTCGCTTGGGCTTTGTTTCCTTAACATATTATGATGTATTCATTTTGATTTTGGCTAGATTCGACGCGCGTGGAGACCAAATTTAGGGGTAAAGGCATCGCGAGCTAGAGATTTTGCCGGTTCGAGGTAGGTAATGATTGTAAATACTATCCTGAGGGTTTGAAACCCTGGATTACACATCGTTGTGTTACTTTGAGGTGACTTACACGCTAGATGACGAGCGTGGGGTAGAGCACCACCCGGGATTGTGACCTAGTCCATCCCGAACAATTATTTTCATGTGTATTTGATAGTTAATTGTCTGATGTTACTATATTTTGGGTTGTATCCCATGTTTGGAGCATTGTGCCGACTTGTTGAGACCCTTAGGGGCATTTTTACTATCTTTCGTCATTCTGTTTGCTTGAAAGCATATCCTCAGTTATGTTTTACCTGTTTATTACTCAAATATGGCCTCATCACTATGTTCTTAAAAGTGTGGAAACTACTTTTGGGCCGAGTTCCCTATTTTACTGAGATAGACCGAGGGTCTGATGGTGAGAATGATGACTAAGATAGACTGAGAGTCTGATGGTAAGGTTAATGACTGAGAGAGGCCGAGGGCCTAGTTATGAGGATTATATATCTTCGGATCGGGATATATATATATATATATATATATATATATATATATAAAGATCGGGTTGTACGCCGCAACAACATATATTAAATGTATACGGATCGGGTTGCACGTCGCAGCGATAATTATATGGATCGGGTTGCACGCCGCAGCGATATGTTGGATCGGGCTGCATGTCGCAGCGATATAGCGTTTGGGCTGTAGGAGCCCCTCCCAGAGTCTGCATACCCCCAGTGAGCGCCGTCGACAAAATATATGGATTGGGTTGCATGCCGCAACGATATATGGATCGAGTTGCATGCTGCAACAGTTACTATATGGTACCTATTGAGCGTGAATGCTGAGTGCGAGTAGTGATCGGTAAGAGATAAGTCACGAGTGACAGGGAGGCTAGCTCGAGGGGTGATAGATATATACATGCACATGAGTGATACTTTGCCTGAAAGGCCTGTTATTAACTTATTAATTTCACTCCTCTTTAAAGTGAGTTTCTATCGAATATGTTGATTTATTGATTGTTTTCACTCATCTTTATATTGAGCCTCTCTTAAAAAGTTAAACAAATGTTTTAAAACAACTTTTATCTAAACTGGGGTTTACGAGATTTTCAGAAATTAATCATTGATTTGGTATTTGGCTATTTCCACCGAGATTTTTAGGTTATGAAGTGTTTATGATTATTGTTTTTCCCGAGCGGCTGTTTTACGAACTAAGTTTTTGCTGAGGGGCCTATTACGGCTTAATCTCTATTATAATTTTAAATGGTATACTGAAACTGCTGGAAAGTATTTAAAAATGAGTTTTACTAAAAGCCGGACTTAAAAGGGAAGGTTGACTCGTACTATTGTTTGAAAGCCTGTTGTGTTTATTGAGCCTAACGTGAATGTGGATTCATTGTTTCCTACTGCTCAGTCTTTATTTACTCTTATCACTTACTAGGTTGGAGTACTCACATTACTCCCTGCACCTCGTATGCAGATGTAGGTATATCGGAACCCGGTAGCGAGTGTTGATTTGCTCAGACGCGGAGTCATCAAAGTTAGCAGGTGGCTGCATGACGTTCGCAGCACCGCTCCCTTCCTCACATTGCTATTACTGTAATTAGTACATTGTTTTAGACTTCTTTTTGTATTCAAACCTTGATAGATGCTCATGACTAGTCACCCCGATGTTGGGCTTGTATAGTAATCCAACACTATTTTCCTTCAGATTTATATTATGTAATATTGCTCTAATTAAAGGTTTAAAAATAACTCGTAATGATCAAAAAGATTGATGTGAGTGCTGTGTCGGCTGGCCTTGTCTTCACGAGAGGCGCCATCACGACTGGGCCGGTTCGGGGTCGTGACAGTAAAATTGGTCCCAATATTTTTAAAATGATAAAAATATATTTTAAATTATTTTGGTACATAAAATTATTTTCCATGAATTGTTTATTATTTATTATAAATTAAATAGGGAAAATTTGGCTATTTAAATTATAGCCAGATTTACATTTCAATTACAGCCTAAATTGAACCCAAACCCAGCCTAATTTCCTATTAAAATACTCTATACACACTTACCCAACCCAGAATCCATTAGATCATGGTCGTTGATCTGAAAACCCATATGATTGTATTCCTTTTTTAATTCAAACGACCCCTAACCCTTGCCTCATTTCCAAACCTTTCTACCTCTATATTCTCTCATCTCTCAACCACTCAACCTAACCCAAGCTCCTCTCACCCGCTGACCTTCTTCTTCGGTCCTACCCGATGACCACCCTTCAACCCTAAGCCTCAAATGGCTCCTCCATTGCCATGCTCGTCTTCTTTGAGGCCTTCAAGTGCCCTAGACCATGCTGACTTTTATCTAGAGTTTGTCGTTTGGGTTGTTCTTGGTTACTCCGTTGTGATTTCGATCAAGATCTTACTGTATTTGTTATGATCTTTGAGTTTCTAAACAGGTTCTTTCATCTCTACTTGGGTTTCTTCTGAAACCCTAACTTTTTGCTTACAACTCCTAAGTCTGTATGGTTTTTAAATAATTTGGGTCTATTCTTTTGATGTTTTACATTATTCTTGAATCTCCTTTACAAGAATTGTCGATTTCCAGATGTTTTCACCTTCTTCTAAAGTTAGGGTTTTTCGAAACTTCTTCAACACTTTGTTTAAATCGATTCATTATGTTTTAACTTCTATCCTATGCATATCTCAACAGATTATATATTTTTACTGCTTTTTCAACTCGCCTATGTTAGAATCCCAAATATTTCTAGATTTTATTTGTTTTGGTTATGTGTGTTAGCATGACTACTCGATTCTTGTTAAGTTTTTGTGGTTACCATGCTTCAAATATGTTCTTACGGAGCTCTTAGCCTAACTTATACCACCTCTATGTGATTATGTTCATCTTGATTGTTCAAGACTTGCCTCTTTCTATCGACATGGTTTACCCTGCATGTTTTCTATGTCTGGTTATTCTTACTCTATTTATAGTCTGAATATTGAATAATAACTTCCTCTTAATTGATTCTAGTTCCTTATTTTACGGTTTGATTGAAAGATCTTCTTTTTAAACCCTAATTTCTACCTCGTCTATTTAAATCAACTGATTCTCCTACCTTATTTGTTGTGGTACTTTATTCTTACTGAACTATTTCCTTAATGAGAGTTTTCTAAACTTAGCCCTAATTGTCTACCCTATATTTACTGAATTTGAATCTTTCCTTATTAGTCGTACACTGATTTCCTTCCTTATTTATCACTTGTTCTTATCATTTGAGTTAATTCCCTTAACTTAAGGGAGTACTCACTTTGATTTCCTGACTGATTGATTCTGAGTTCCTTAATTAATAATGGACTTTGATTTTTACCTTATTTGCTACCTACTTTCAAATTATAAATACCTTAGTCTTTCATCAACACAGAAAATGAACACTCTTGGTTCAAAAGCTATCTCTCACACTTAAAATTTTTTGCTCTATTTTGTGCTACTTGTTACTGCTCTAAGTTAGTCGGCTTCAAGCCAAGGATAACCATTGTGTTCTCGTGTTCTTTCACTCTACTTACTGTCCTCTTTATTGGTATGTTCTAGTTTCAATTCAAAGTTCCAACAACATATGATTCTCTTATTGTTTCAGTTCATCCTGTTTCTAGTTTGTTTCTTTTTGTGGTTTTGTTGTGAAACTTGTAGTTGAGGTTTCATTATTAGCATGTTAAATACTTCACTTTCAAACAAACTTCCATTTTAATACAGTTTTTCATTAAAATCTTTCCATTTGTGTCAACCACTTTCACTCTACTCCTAAGTCAATAAGTTTTGCCCCCTCCAGTATGTGTACTACCTTGGGATTCCCTTGAGAATCCTCTGAACTCTGGCATATTGAGGCTGGCCTTTCCACACTGCACTTATCCGATTTTGGTTACCAAGTCTAGGTGTAAGCGAGCTGCCCGGGATCCTTGAGATCCTTAGGGAACTTTGATGCACCTAGAGTATGTCATTGTTTATGGAATTGAGGCATTGAGGCCATTGGAGGCTTTGGATATTTGGGCCTAATTGAAGGCTCCCTATAGAATAGCTTCTTATTTTATTATGTAATTCACTTATATGGTCTGTAATAACTTGTAAACGAATGTTGGGGTATTTAGTGAAAGGGATGGGTAGATACATATTTATGAGGGTAATACGGGTAGAAACCATGCTCATAGGAATTTATGTTTAAATCTGATTGCTTCACCAAGTAGAAATTTTCTCATAGGACTTTACGTTTAAATCTGATTGCTTTACCAAGTAGAAATCATGCTCATAGGACTTTATGTTTAAATCTAATTGCTTCAGAAATCATGCTCATAGGACTTTACGTTTAAATATGATTGCTTTACCAAATAGAAATCATGCTCATAGGACTTTATGCTTAAATCTGATTGATTTACCAGGTAGAAATCATGCTTATAGGTTTCAAGTAATTCCGTAATAGAAACCATGTCTGCAAGTCTTAAAATCAGCTTAACAAATAGATGACATGCCTATAGGATGTAATTTAACCTAATTATGCTATAACAAGTGTTATGTATGTTTCCATACATGCAAGTCTTTAAAATCAGTATTAAACTTAGATATCATGCCTATAGGGAACCCCCACTCGAAATTTTGCCTGTCAACCTAAACTAGCCTAAATAATCTTAGTTCACTTCTGAATTGGTTTAATTAAGTAGTTTATATTTCCTAAAACAAGTTATTTGAAACTACTCAATTTATCATTAGACAACATGCCTATAGGTATTAAACAAGTCCGTTTCAAAACATGCTTTGTTTCACTATATAAATATAGTCATCAGTACTCCGCGTATAGGCAAGCCTTTTGGGGGTTTTTCAAAACGGTAACTTTGAAACTGTTTCTATTGCTTAATGTTTTTCTGAGCCTAACATGCTTTAAAAAATAAATAGGCAATTGCTAGGATTATTACTCTTGAGTTTATAAAAATTAAAATGCTTGTCTTCTACATATTCACCTAGACATTCTGCCTTAAGATACTGTCTAATAAAAGCCCTTAATTATGCTTGAGTAGTGCTGTTTATGTGCCTTGTTTGGGGAGGAAACTTTGAGCCTCTAATTGCTCCCTTTTATATGAAGAAATTTCTAAGTGTTTTTCCTGTCACCTTAGAATTTTCACCTTTAAAACCTTAGGGGTCCGTCTAGAACCACCTATAGGTAGAGGTCCTAACTCCCTCCAGGACCATTAAGAAAGGACGGCTATCAGCACACAATAGAGATTGCTGACCAAAAACTCGCCTTGCATGACCACTAAGGGGATGGGAAGGATATATATGGGATATGATGACTACGCGCTGATGTCACGTGTAGCCCCTTATCTAGGAGTGTTTACCGGACATTGTGTGGGGTGATCCTATAGGCTAGCAAACCTAGGACCCTTCCTCTACCAAAATTCCTTTTACTATTAAATCTTCGTTTCACAACTTGTCTAAAATCTTTTATCTTATTATTGAGTTATCTAACGTGCTTTACTAGTAACCTATTTGATTCAACTGTTTATTTGTAATGAACTAATTTGTGAATATAATTTCGGATGGGACACATAGTTTTGGACCAAGGGGGTGCCTAACACCTTTCCCTCGAGGTTATTTCTAGCCCTTACCTAATCTCTGGTAATGCAAACCAATACAAGAGTTAATCACTCTAGGTGCCCTAACGCACAATAACGCGTTAGGTGGTGACTTCAAAATACCCAATTTTCAAAAGGAAATGAGTTATCACACCCCATGGAATGTCGAAACCCAGACCTCTTTCTCCATGAGGGAGAGAAAAAAGGGGGCATGGTAGCATGGCGACTCTGGTGGGGATATTTTTAGGCTTTTACCGTAATGAACTTATATTTTACAAATTAGTTCAAGCATGCTTTATCGCGTACCCTTCTCCCTTTATTTGAAATTAATTGCCTAATCTAAGCATTTATTACTTTTTACTCATGAAACCAACTTATATCTTTGTTTCTTTTTCCTGTAACTATCTTTCAATTATTTAAATATTGTATTTACTTTTCCCTACGTGCAAATACTTGATTACATGTTATTAATTGCTTCATAAATCATGCTTAGCAGGATATTCCACTCGTGCATCTCAAATCCTATAACAACGCTTTACTGAGTGGTTGCGCTCTTCCTATTTACTACCCTTAAATTCGGAACGGCTTATTTGTGGTAAAACCAGTCGATCAGCGGTGCAATCGATAGTTCCGTGCCTTCCCCCTCGAGTTGACTGCTTGAGGGTACCAGTATAAAACCCCATACATAAAATTGTGCATGCATCATGGTCAAGCCTAGTCAGATCAGTTATGTTGTCCACATAATGGTTCCTTAAGATAAGCTTTATCCGAAGTCCATTGGGTTTTCCATAATCCCAACGGACACAACCACATTCTGTGCATTAATTTGGAAAACTAAATACTGATATGTTGATCATAAATATATAAATAGTCGAGTCCAGTGGGGGTGAGGCCTAACCTTTTTGTTTTGCAGAAAATAAGTCATGAGGTCCCCAGATTCGGCATGGTTAGCAACATCCGACCATTGTTGCTAGATTGGTGGGAAAACCTTTCCTCAAGTGACAAGAAATACGTAAAAAAGTACCTGTGTAACCTGCCTTCCTTGCTAGATATTGAGCCGAACAACAAACTGATCGAAGCTGCCACCTTATACTGGGATAGTGAAAGAGCCATGTTGCGTTTCGGTGACATAGAAATGACACTGCTTCTAGAAGAAAAAGGAGGACTTGCAAGACTGACTTGGGACAGTCCCGGGCTATTGGTACCAGAAAACTATACGAGCAAGGGATTTTTGAAGATGATGGGGTTGAAGAAGAATTTCAACCTAGTGTGCTTGAATTATTCCTACATACTTTTCAAATACATGTACGAGAGGTATGGTCATAGCAAGTCTTTCCTCACTTACCATGATGAGATCTCTCTCACTTCTCTAGGTCACATCCACCACAGAGTGTTTGTATTCATTGTGTGCTTTCTGGCCTAATAGTGTTCCCAATGAAAAAGGGAAGAATCCATACTGGGTTGGCCATGGTCGCTAAGACTCTGATGGAAAGGATTAATGGATAGACATATACCATAGTCCCATGATCATAGCCGACATATACGGGGCTCTGGAGTGTTGTCAAAGAGAGGTCAAGCATTTCGAAGGTTGTAATTTGTTGGTGCAGTTATGGTTGCTGGAGCATTTCCAAAAAGGTCGCTATCGTTAGGAATTTCTGCGAAGGGCTTGGAATGACCATATTTCCTTCTATCAGCTAAGCAGATGACTTACATTCCAGACAGATTTGTTCAGCCAGAAAGCACCAAAGAATGGGTAGAGTTCTTCGACAATATAACCGAGGAATAGGTACAGTGGATGTTTGAATGGTTCCCAACAGACGAGTTTATTATCAGATCCAGGGATGCTCCACACTTGGTGTTGATATGGTTGAGAGGGACATACCCATATGTCCCTATGCGAGTTATGAGGCAAGCAGACAGAAAATAGGTTGTATCAAGGGTTGTCAAGATGAGTCACTTCTGGGCAGACTTTCAAGACGACGATGTCCCTTACAAGTGCCAAGAGCAGCACATGTGGCACTGCAAAATCAATGTGGAGAAGAATACCATTGAGCCAGACAGGTATCATGTGGGGTGCGAGCCTCTCTGCGCAGCGTGGTTAGAGGACAATCTGAAAGGCATGATGACACCAGGGGCTGGTCGAGGGAATATAATCATAGATGAGGAAGATGAAACTCAAGTCAAATACAACAGGTTGCGCAAGAGGGTCCACGACTCTGAGAATGAGCACTGGAAAATACATGAGAGTAATTTGAGGTTGATTGAGGAATAGAAGGGGATGACAATCACTTCCAGCAAGAAACTGGAATACCTGGAACGAGGCATAGTGGAGCTGGAAGGCAAAATCATAAAGAGGGTTGAAAATTGCCAGAACACTGAAGGAGGACATTTGTCCAAAGCCTACTTGTTGTTGGGGATGCGAGACCTAGGGGATCTATACGATGGAGTCCGGAAGATCGAATCTGGGGAAGGTCCTTCTGGGACCAAATAGACTAGATTTACTCGTTTTTCCTAAAATGTAATAAGGCCAAGTACTAGTAGTGACTTATTATTATATTAGTGCCATTTTGGGATTCATCTATATTTTATATTATGAAATGAAGCATTTATTGGCAATAAAAGTTCTCCAAATTTATTTGTCGCTAGGCCTACCGCGGGCACAACGAGGTTCCCAAAATAGGATACAAATTTAAATTTCCGCAATATGTGTTTAAATACTTCAAACATTTCAGGATCCTCACTGACTTGTTACCTTTTGTTTTTCTTTATTTTTTGATTATTCCCATCCCCTTATGTTGGTTCATTCATACTGGCCTCATCGGCGTATCACACCAGATCTAGAGGCCCTCCACCACCTCCTCCTCTAAGCAATACAAAAAGCACAGGAAAAGCAAAGATGGGTGACTTAAGTTCAATCCGAAAGGAAAATGTTGAGAACACAGAGACTTTCGATGGTCGTAGTACTCCGTCCCAGAATGACCTGGTTTTGAGACTGGAACAAAAGATACTAGAACTACAAGGAGAAATTGAGCAAGTCTACAATTTGTTGAACCTGTCACTCACCCTCAATGTCCCCGATGTCTACCAACAAAACACAAAAACCCAACTCCTCCTCAGAACACACAAAACCAACAGCCATAAAATCCTACCGCACCGAATTAATACGCAAATCCACCCCAAAATATCAATCCATTGCTGATACCGACCCCACTGCAACATCATCAACCAATTCAGTACCCACCAACCACCACTTACCATACTTCCCAAAATACACCACCACTCATTCTCGATTCACAAAACTCCATAAATAACCATCACTATACCCAAATTCCTGGCACCCATCAAAGAAACCCTATATACGTGGAAACTATACCCCATTCTACCCAACAAATATCATGTGCACCAGAGCCCTCCGAGAAGGACCTATTCATTAAGAACATGGCTAAAGAACTCAAGAAGTTAACAAGCCAAGTTCAAGGTGTTGAAGGCGACAAGGGAATAGAAGGATTAAACTATGAAAATCTATGCATACAACCTGATGTGGAATTGCTAGAGGGGTAAAAACCTCTTAAGTTTGAGATGTTCGATGGTACAGGTGATCCCAGGTTTCATCTAAGGACCTATTGCGACAAGCTTGTCGAGATCGGTAAAGATGAAAAGATCCGGATGAAGCTCTTTATGAGGAGCCTTACTGGGGATGCTTTGTCTTGGTATATCAGCCAAAATCCCAAGAAATGGGCTAATTGGTTAAGCATGGCATCGGAGTTCATGGACCGATTTAGGTTTAACACAGAAAATGCACTCGATTTCTTTTACATTGGGAATCTCAAGAAGAAACCTACTGAAACTTTCTGCGAGTGTGCTACTCTTTGGAGGTCATAAGTAGCCAAGTTTAGGCCCTCTTTAGACGAAGAACAGATGAATAAATTCTTCGTTAGGGAATAGGATCCACAATATTATGAGAGGTTGATGGTTATCGAAAATAATAAATTCTCGGATATCATCAAGATTGGAAAAAGGATCGAGGAAGAAATCAAGAGCGGGATGGTAACAAACTTCAAGGCACTACAAGCCACAAATAAGGCACTACAATCAGGTGGCATATCGAATAAGAGAGATGTTGGAGCAGTAATGGTGGCCCTGTGCCCAAAATCTCCACTTACTTATCAGAGACCTCCCACATATCAAACACCTCCACCCACATATCAAACACCTCCGCCTACATACCAACCTTCATCTCCCAGATATTCCCAACCAACCTCTGTCCATCGCACCTATAATTCCTAACTATCCCACTTCAAATCACCACCAGCTCGCCAAATTATCCACGACCAATACTCAACTTCGACCGCAAGCTGCCCAGATAATACACCGCTATTGCTGAGCCCATCGACCAACTGTATGAAAGCTTGAAAGCCATAGGCTATGTCACTCATATTCCTGCTATGGCACTAGAAAATCCATCCCAATGGGTCAACCCGGACAAAACTTGTGCATACCATTTCGGTATGAAAGGACACACCACTACTATTTGTCAAACATTGAAGGATAAGATCCAAACGCTAATTGATAACAAGGTCATACAAGCATAGGAAGTCGCACCTAATGTTCACAACAATCCCCTCCCCGATCACAGAGATGATGGTGTACATATGATAGAGACAAAATGAAGAATGGGACCCTGAGGAGTCAATCGGGCTTATTTGAGAAGGCGATGACTTTAAGGTTGCAATCACGCTTACTCCTATTGTGGTTTAGACTCAGGCACCTATTGATGTTGAGGTAACCGCATCAGTGTCGTTCGAGGCAGAAGTGGCTTCGCCCGCAGCCACCTCTGCTCTATTTGAAGTATAAATGGTCACACCTTTTACTGTGACAATATTTACCATACCCTCATTCAACTCAAAGGCAATACCCTAGGATTACGTTGCCGAGGCTCAGAAAAAAGGGAAGACCAAGGTAGAGGAATCTGACGTTGTACAAGGAATGACTAGAACTGGAAGAGTCTATACACTGGAACATTTGGGAGGATCAAGTAAGGATACCACTACTAGACCACCTATCATTGAGATCAGGCCAGATGACCTGTGGAGGAAAGTACAAGCAAAGGAGTACTCTATTGTTGACCATCTGAAAAAAGTCCCTGCTCAGATATCTATCTTGTCACTATTGCAAAATTCAGAGGCACACTAGAACGCTTTGATGAAAGTACTGAGCGAAGCTTATGTTCCCAACAACATCACTGGCGTAGAAATGGCCAACATGGTCGGGCAAGTACTGGAGAGCCATAAGATTATCTTCCACGAAGATGAACTACCACCTGAGGGGATGAATCATGATCGAGCATTGCATATCACAGTGCAATTTAAAGATAAGTTCATTGCCAGGGTCCTGGTTGATGGAGGTTCGAGCCTAAATATTTATGCATTGGACACTATGAAGAGGTTGGACAAAGGTTTGCACGAGATACGAGTAACA
Organism: Nicotiana glauca; assembly: GCA_026770625.1. Lineage (NCBI taxonomy): Eukaryota > Viridiplantae > Streptophyta > Magnoliopsida > Solanales > Solanaceae > Nicotiana > Nicotiana glauca. The sequence goes on along the minus strand of MU756084.1, from coordinate 197,920 downwards.
AGCGTGGGTGTGAAGGCTTTTGATGGGTCCAAGAGGGCCACGATTGGGGAAATGAACCTTTGCTTACAGATGGGGCCAACTTGGTTCGACATTAAATTCCAAGTGCTTGACATACCGGCCTCATACAATATTCTGTCGGGCCGACCATGGATCCATGCTGCTAGGCTCATGCCTTCCATACTACCTCAAGCCGTGAAATATGAATAGAACCTTCAGGAGGTGATCATTCACGGGGATGGAAGTAACCCCATCTACACTAGTCAGACCATCCCGGCCACTGAATATAGAAAGAGGCTAGGAGGGGAAAACCTATCATCATATCGAACGGGCCATTGCCATCGAGAAGGATAAGTGGTGGACTAACAAAATAGAAAGCATACTATCATAGTCCGAATATGAACCCGACAAAGGGTTGGGAAAGAACCTCCAAGGTATCACCAAACCAATACAACTGAAAAATCATGGTACCACTTTTGGGCTCGGATACCAGTACCCATGGCAAGAGTACAGGAATTGGTTGCCTCTATAGCGTGGACCATATTACCCTCTCGAGAAGCTAGTGCCACATTTGGAACAAGATTTCCACCAGGCAGACATAATATAGAGAACTGTAGAAGAAGAAGCACTAGCTGGGTGGAAGGATTTGTTCTTGGAAGATGAGGACATGGATTGCAGTGCTATAATTGAGGAGGAAGAAGTCCTCACCATTCAAACCGTGGCAAAGGGAGTTGGTCTCAAAAATTGGACCGCCACACCATTCCGAGCCCGCGAGTCCCTGGGTAGCCTGGTAGAATTTACTTTTATACATGTTCTAGGCATTTAAGATTTCTAGTAATTTTGTTTTAAGATTTCTTTATTTCAAATATATGCTCGATTCATCGAGCCAAGCTTTGTCTGAACAATTTTCTCATTTTTGATCAAATGCATTTGTCCTTTATCATTATTCATTACTATTTTTATACTTTTCCCTTCTACAGTATTATTATTAATTTTTCTGATGAACCAGGGATTGTGACATGCAATGAGGCAACCAACATGAGAATAGTGACTCAAAGGAAGACGATGAGATACCCGAGGAAATTGTCAGACATGTTGAGAATTTTGAGAATAATCCTAAGTCCAATCTTGACGAGACCGAAGAAATAAATTTGGGACACGCCGAGACCATCAAAGAGACTCGTGTCAGTATTCACTTATCACCAACAGATAAGGAAAAGTACATTTGTTTCCTGAAAGAGTATAAGGACGTTTTTGCCGGGTCATATGATGACATGACCGATTTGAGCACTTTCATAGTAGCTCACAAGTTGCCTACTAATCTCATGTGTCTGCCGGTAAAAAAGAAACTCGGGAAATTCAAACCAGGCATGAGCCTGAAAATCAAGGAGGAAGTTACCAAGCAAGTCAAAGCCAAAGTTCTCAGGGTGGTCGAATATCCCTGGTTAGCTAACATTGTGCCAGTTCCAAAGAAAGATGGGAAGGTTAAGGTATGCGTTTACTATCAGGATTTAAATAGAGCAGGTTCCAAGGACGACTTTCCACTACCAAACATACATATTCTGATCGATAATTACGCCAATCATGAATTCCAATCCTTTGTAAATTTCTTTGCGGTTTACCACCAGATTTGGATGGATAAAGAAGATGCAGAAAAGACATCTTTCATCATATTGTGGGGTGTGTACTATTACAAGATGATGTCGTTCGGTCTGAAGAATGTTGAGTCCATTTACATGAGAGCCATGACAACTATCTTCCACGGTATGACAAGGAGATAGAGGTGTATGTGGACGACGTCATTATCAAATCCAAGAGGGCCGCAGATCATATAGCAGACTTTAGGAAGTTCTTCGATAGGCTAAGGAGGTATAATTTGAAGTTGAACCCCGGGGTTCCTACAGAAAAGTTACTGGGTTTCATCATCAGTCGATGGGGGATCGAGCTAGATCCGTCTAAATTTAAAGATATTCAAGAGTTACCACCGCCCAAGAGCAAAAAGGATATGATGAGCTTCCTGGGACGTCTCAACTATATCAGTCGCTTCATAGCGCAGTCCACAGTCATATGTGAACCCATCTTCAAGATGCTAAGAAAAGATGTCGAGATAATTTGGACCGAGGATTGTCAGAAAGATTTTGACAAAATCAAGGAGTACATGTTCACATCACCAGTTCTGGTCCCTTAGAACCTGGACGACCTTTGTTACTCTATCTGTCTGTGTTGGATGGAGCCTCCGGGTGTGTTTTGGGACAACATGATGAGACATAAAGAAAGGATCAAGCCATATATTACTTGAGTAAGAAGTTCACACCTTATGAAGCACGATATTCTCTGCTTGAATGCACTTGTTGTGCTTTTGACCTGGACAGCCTTGAGTTGAAGCATTACTTTTGTGCCTACACTACATATATCATATCCAGGATGGATCCTACGAAGTACATATTTTCAGAAACCAATGCCTACTGGGAAGTTGGATAAGTGGCAAATACTACTAAGTGAGTTCGATATCATCTATATAACTCAGAAGGCGGTCAAGGGACAAGCATTGGCAGATCACCTTGCTGAGAACCCGATCGGAGGATAATACGAACCTTTGAGAATGTATTTTCCTGATGAAGAAGTATCATTTGTAGAAGAAGAGATTACTGAAGCATATGACAGTTGGAGGACGTTCTTTGACAGAGCCGCAAATTTCAAAGGATTAGGCATTGGAGCAGTTTTGGTATCAGAAATGGTTCGGCATTATCCAGTATTTGCTAAACTCAGATTTCCCTGAACTAACAATATGGCAGAATATGAAGCCTGCATACTAGGGCTCAACATGGCAGTAGACATGAACGTTTAAGAGTTGTTGATGATCGGCGATTCAGATTTGCTCGTGCACCAGGTACCAGGAGAGTGATCCACCAAGAATTCTAAGATATTGCCATATCTACACCACGTGCAAGAATTGAGAAAGTGGTTTGCAAAGATAGAATTCCGACATGTGCCCAGAATTCAAAATGAGTTTGCCGGTGCATTAGCCACTTTTTCATTCATGATATAACACCCAAATAAGAACTACATTGATCCCATTCTGATGAGGATCCATAATCAGCCGGCTTACTGTGCTCATGTCGAGGAAGAAGTAGATGGAAAGCCTTGGTTCCATGACATCAAATAATACCTATAAAAAGGAATCACACTCATAAACGCAAGCTTCCAAGATTTTCTGATCACTTCTTCCACAGTAGAGAGAACTTGTACATAAGAAATCCTGGTTTGGGTTTACTAAGATGTGTCGAAGCAAAAGTAGATTCTAGGCTACTTGAGGATATGCATGCTGAGACCTGTGGTCCGCACATGAATGGTTTTGTCTTGTCTAAGAAGATACTCAGGGCAGGTTACTTTTGGATGACCATGGAAATGGATTGCATTCAATATGTCCGCAAATGCTTTCAATGTCAAGTGCATGTCGATATGATAAAAGTGTCGCCGAATAAGCTCAGTGCAACAAGCTCACCTTGGTCATTAACCGCTTGGGGGATGGATGTTATAGGTCCAATTGAGCCTGCCGCTTCAAACGGACATAGATTTTGTCAAGGATCGTATCGTCTGCCGATTCGGAGTTCCCGAGTCCGTTATTACTGACAACGCCGCCAATCTTGATAGTGATATAATGAAAGCTATATGTGAAGCTTTCAAAATCAATCACAAGAATTACACAACCTATAGACATCAGATGAATGGAGCCGTAGAAGTCGCCAACAAAAACATTAAGAATATACTAAGGAAAATGGTAGAGAACCACAAACAGTGGCATGAGAAGTTACCCTTTGCTTTGTTGGGACACTGTACTACAGTCCGCACATCAGCCGGGGAAACCCCCTATATGTTTGTTTATGGTCCGAGGTTGTCATCCCAGCTGAGGTAGAGATTCCTTCTTTGAGAATCATACAGGAAGCTAAACTCAGCGATGCATAGTAAAAAATGAGTCGCTATGAACAATTGGCCCTTATCGATGGAAAGAGGATGAACGCAGTGTGTCATGTCCAACTTTATCAGAATAGAATGTCCAGAGCTTTCAACAAAAGAGTCAAATCAAGACAGTTCGCGCTAGGGCAACTGGTATTGAAGAAAATCTTCCCATATCAAGATGAGGCCAAAGGGAAATTCTCTCCCAACTGGCAAGGTCCATACAGGGTTCACACAGTACTGAGAGGAGGAGCACTCATACTTGTAGAAATGGACGGAGAAGTCTGGCCAAAACTGACCAATTCAGACACGGTCAAGAGATACTATGCTTAGATACTTTGCATTTCCTCATTTGATATAATTGAACTACACTTGACCTGATTCCCATTCAAGAGGGGATACGTAGGCAGCCTTATAGGTTCGGTCATATCATAATAAAATTTTCATTTCCCCCAAGATCAGAAATTGGGGCAGAATTTTGAGGAGGGTCCTCAAAATTCCGGAGCAAGTCCACCCAACTCCATAACATAACAGGAAGTCAGTAATCAGTCAAGAACTGGGGGAGAATTTTGAGAAGGATTCTCAAAATTCTGGAGAAGGTTCAGCAGGGTCCGTCATCCGTAAACAGTTAAAGATCATCTACCAAATTGGGGCCGAATTTTAAGGAGGACCCTCGAAATTCAAATATGAGAAAGCTGCAATGTTTTTAAGATGTGTTGCAGTCATTAGTTCATCAAAATTACTTGATATATCAATACGTTTCTAAAACAACTCTATTTTTTCAAATATTGCATATCTTCGAAAAATTTACTTCCATAACAATCAGGTGTCACCCAGGGGAAATTGAAGGGCCTTTCAGAACAAAGCAAAGCAAGGCCAGCAGACAGAAGCACGCACTAAACTCCCCTCACAGAACTTACAATTTTTTTTTTGAACGTAGGCACATCTGACATAACGATAACATCCATAAATATATGCACGAAGCACGATTACTATCAACCAAGCCATCAGACACCGAATATACATCTCCAGCTAAGACATATGCTACTCTTACTTACTGCTTGCTCTCTGCATGAGGCTAATCCTTGCCTCCATACCTACATGAGGCTAATCCTTTCCTCCATATTTGCTTGAGTCTAATCCTTGACTCCATAAGGCTAATCCTTTCCTCCATATTTTCATGAGTCTAATCCTTGACTCCATGAGGCTAATCCCTGCCTCCACGCTTGCATGAGTCTAATCCTTGACTCTATTTTTGCATTAGGCTAATCCATGCCTCCATATTTGCAAAAGGCTAATCCCTGCCTCCATACTTGCACGAGTCTAATCCTTGACTCCATATTTGCATGAGGCTAATCCTTGACTCCACGAAGCTAATCATTGCCTCCATATTTGTATGAGTCTAATCCTTGACTCCATGGGGCTAATCTTTGCCTCCATATTTGCATGAGTATAATCCTTGACTCCACGAGGCTAATCCTTGCCTCCATACCTGCATGATTCTAATCCTTGACTCCATATTTGCATGATGCTAATCCATGCCTCCATACTTGCATGAGTCTAATCCTTGACTCCTTATTTGCATGAGGCTAATCCCTTCCTCCATATTTGCATGAGTCTAATCCTTGGATCCCTACTTCTATGAGGCTAATCCCTGCCTCTATACTTGCATGAGTCTAATCCTCGACTCCTTATTTGCATGAGGCTAATCCCTGCCTCTATACCTACATGAGTCTAATCCTTAACTCCATATTTGTATGAGGCTAATCCTTATCTCCCTAATTGCATGAGTCTAATCCTTGAATCCGTACTTGCATGAGGATAATCCATGCCTCCACATTCGCGTGGGACTAAGCACCATCCCCTTCAGCACAAATATTGCTCTATTTCTAGAATTATCTGTTTGCTTTTCAATCGGGCCAAGCTCTGCCCTCTATTTCACAAGACTAAGCCTTGTGTTGTGAACACTATATCATTGCATATCATGGGCTGAAATATCGGCAATCCATCCGAAAGGTATCATAGTCTAAAAGACATTATCCTCATAGCCGGAAGACACCCCATGGCCTGAGAATCTCTCAAACTTGCATATCATTATTCAAAGGCATCATGGTTTGGATGCACCATTTTCATGGCCTGAGAACATCATTTCATGGCCTGCAAATCCCTCACTAAATAATTCATGGCCCAGGATGTCATGGTCCCAAGGACAGCATCTTTAACCTTCCACAGACAACCTTCATGGTCAAAAAGGGAATCTGTATCATATTTAAATTTTTGCATAAATACATGTTTATAGCATCTTTTATCTGCAGGTAACCAGTAAGCAACCGCTATTCTAGTAGGAGCAATTTTTCTCCAGATCCCTCAAACAGTCTCGAGCCTTAACCGCTCACCATACTGTTTGCGCATCGCGTGTCCGTTCTTGTAGTAATTTCATCAGCATACTCCGCGGATGAATCCACAACTACACATGGCCTAATTCTTATAAAATAGAGGATATGAAGGCAACTCAAAAACCAAAGTCTGGCCTCCGTTTTTTCAAAATATCCCGTCTGGCCAAAAATGGTCATTATTTCTTTACCCGAAAACTCTTTCATCCTTTCCGGGTAAAAAAGGGCAGCTGTTGATACCCAATTTTTTCCTATATATTTTTAATATGCATAAGTACTTTCAAAATAGTATATGGATGCATATAGAAGCATGCACAGGGCTTTTACAATTTTTTCCATAATCTTAGGAATTTAAATTGATTTATTTCCTTCCTTTTTATTCATAAAATCTCCAATAATTATTTTCCAAATTATTGTTATGGTAATTTAGTCATTTAATTTCTATATTTATGTCAAAATATGGATAATATATTTTTATACTTTTTTATAATTGCATTTGGTATTTTTAAGCTAAATTGCATATAATTGCAATATTAGCCCATTTATTGTATAATTACATTATATATATATATATATATATATATATATATATATATATATATATATATATATATATATATATATAAAATCATTTTGGTACATAAAAATATTTTCCAAAAATTATTTATTATTTATTATAAATTAAATAGGGATAATTGTCTATTTAAATTATAACCAGATTTACATTTCAATTACAGCCTAAATTGAACCCAACACCAGCCAATTTCCTATTAAAATACCCGACCCAGACCCTATACACACTTACCACGCAAAATCTATGAGATCATGGTCGTTTATCTGAAAGATCAACGGCCGATATGATTCCTTTCCTTTTTTAATTCAAACGATCCCTAACCCTGGCCTCATTTTCAAAACTCGCCACCTCTGTATTCTCTCATCTCTCAACCATTCAACCTAACCGTATCTCCTCTCACCCGTTGACCTCCTTCTCTGGTCCTCCCAGGTAACCACCCTTCAACCCCTAAGCTTCCAATGGCTCCTCCATTGCCATGCTAATCTTCTTTAAGGCCTTCAAGCTTGGGCTACACCGACTTGTATCTAGAGTTTTCTATTTGGGCTGTTCTTGGTTACTCCGGTGTGATTTCGAGCAAGATCACACTGTATTTGATACGATTTTTGAGTTTCTAAACAGGTTCTTTCATCTCTACTTAGGTTTCTTCTGAAGCCCTAACTTTTTGCTTACAACTCCTAGATCTATACGGTTTTTAAACGATTTGGGTCAGTCTTTGGATGTTTTACACTGTTCTTGAATCTCTTTCACAAGAATCATCAATTTCCAGTTGTTTTCACCTTCTTCTAAAGTTAGGGTTTTTCGGAACTTCTTCTACACTTTGTTTAAATCGATTCTTTATTTTTTAACTTCTATCCTTTGCATATCTCGACTGATTCTATATTTCTAATGCTTTTTCAACTCGCCTATTTTAGAATCCCTAATATTTCTAAATTTTCTTTGTTTGGTTCTGTGTGTTAGCATGACTACTGGATTCTTGTTAAGTTTTTGTGGTTACCTTCCTTCGAATATGTTCTTACTGATTTCTTAGCCTAACTTATACCACCTATATGTGTATGTTCATCTTGATTGTTCAAGACTTGCCTCTTTCTATCGATATTGTTGACTCTGCATGTTTGCTATGTCTGGTTATTCTTACTCTATTTATATGTTGAATATTGAATAATAACTTCATCTTGATTGATTCTGGATTCCTTATTTTATGGTTTGATTGAAAGATCTTCTTTTTATACCCTAAATTTATACCTGGTCTGTTTAAATTAACCGATTCCCCTACTTTATTTGTGTTGGTACTTTATTCTTACTGAACTATTTCCTTAATGGGAGTTTTCTGAACTTAGCCCTAATTGTCTACCCTATACTTATTGAATTTGAATCTTTCTTTATTAGTCGTACGCTGATTTCCTTTCTTATTTATCACTTGTTCTTAGCGTTTGAGCTCATTTCCTTAACTTAAGGGGAGTACTCACCTTGATTTCCTGATTGATTGATTCTGAGTTCCTTAATTACTAATGGACTTTGATTTTTACCTTATTTGCTACCTGCTTTCAAACTATAAATACCTTAGTCTTTTATTAACACAGAAAATGAATGCTCTTGGTTCAAAAACTATCTCTCACACTTAAAACTTTTTGCTCACTTTTGTACTACTTGCTACTGCTCTAAGTTAGCCGGCTGCAAGCCAAGGCTAATTAGTGTGTTCTCCTGTTCTTTCACTCTGCTTATTGTCCTCTTACTGGTACGTTCTAGTTTCAATTCAAAGTGCCAACAACAATATGATTCTTTTATTGTTTCAGTTTATCGTGTTTCTAGTTTACTTCTATTTTTGGTTTTGTTGTGAAACTTGTAGTTGATGTTTCATTATTAGCATGTTATATACTTCCCTTCCTTTTGATCAGTATATTATCCCTCTGTGTGTTTTCTGAATCTATCTACACCAATTATTTCTACATGTTATGCGTTTACCACCATGTATCCCCAAATCCCTATCACCCTTGTGTGCAAGTTTGTTCTTTATGTCTGGTTCTGTGACAATGCCTGGTCAGCTATTTCTGAGCATGTCTATACCAATTCCTAGACATTTGCTTGATTATGCATTTACAATCAAGTTTTCTATGTATCCCCAAACCCATTAATTCCTATTTGTGATTACTGAACTTGCTTTGGTTCTATGACTACAAGCTGTGAATGAACCTGTCCTAAGGTGTTGTGTTTGGACTTTTGTTCATTTCTTCAATCTCCTTTCACAATCTCTATGGTTTTACTAAATCACTTTCAAACAAACTTTCTTTTTAATATAGTTTTTCATTAGAACCTTTCCACTTGTGTCAAGCACTTTCACTCTACTCCTAAGTCAATAAGTTTTGCCCCCTCCAGTATGTGTACTACCTTGGGATCCCCTTGAGAACCCTCTGAACTCTGGCATACTGAGGATAGCCCTTCCACGCTGCACTTATTCAATTTTGGTTACCAAGTCTAGGTGTAAGCACTGCTTGGGATCCTTGAGATCCTTAGGAAACTTTGATGCACCTAGAGTATGTCATTGTTCTATGGAATTAAGGCATTAGAGGCTTTGAAAATCTGGGCCTAATTGAAGGATACCTATATAATAGCTTCTTATTTTCTTATTTACTTATGTAATTCATTTATATGCTCTGTAATAACTTTTAAATGAATATTGGGTATTTAGTGAAAGAGATGTGTAGATACATGTTTATGGGGGTAATACGGGTAGAAATCATAATCATAGGACTTCATGTTTAAATCCGATTGCTTCACCAATTAGAAATCATGCTTCTAGGACTTTATGTTTAAAGTTGATAGCTTTACCAAATAGAAATCATGCTCATAGAAATCATTCTTATAGGTTTCAAGTAATTATGTAATAGAAATCATGTCTACAAGTCTTAAAATCAGCTTAAGAAATAGATGACATCCCTATAGGATAATTTAACCCGGATTCTGTTATAACAAGTGTTATGTATGTCTCCATGCCTGCAAGAATCAGTATTAAACTTAGATATCATGCCTATAAGGAACCATGCTCGAAATTTTGCCTGTCAACCTAAACTAGCCTAAATAATTTAACTTAGTCCACGCTTAGTTCACTTCTAAATTGGTTTAATTAAGTAGTTTGAATTTCCTTAAACGAGTTCTTTAAAACTGCTTCAATTTATCATTAGATAGCATGCCTATTGTAACGACCCAGCCGGTCGTTTTGAGCCTTTTGCACTTTGATCGTTAGTTCTCAGGTATGACTTGCCCCATGGGATGTATTACGACTGGTGTAGATCGTTGGTTTTGGTTTCAAAAAAATCGGAATGAATTTGAAAGAGCAGTCTCAGTTGAAAGCTTAGAATTTGAAATGTTTGACCAAGAGCTGACTTATTTGTATATGAGCTCGAATCAGAATTTCTATGATTTGGGTAGCTTCTTTGGGTGATTTATGACTTAAGAGCGCGATCGGAATGCATTTTGGGAGTCCGTGGAAGGATTTGGCTTGAATTGGCAAAGTTGGTATTTTAGCGAATTCCGGTTGATAGGTGAGATTTTGATCCAAGGGTCGGAATGGAATTCTGAGAGTTTCTGTAGCTTTTTTATGTCATTTTTATGTGCGTGCAAAATTTTAGATCATTCGGACGTCGTTTGGTCGGATTTTTTATCGAATGCGTGTTTCGGAAGTTTTAGAAGAACTTAGGCTTGAATCAGATGTAATTTGAAGGTTTAGGTGTTGTTCGAGGTGTTTTGATGAGTGGAACAAGTTTGAATGATGTTTTAGGATGTGTTGGTGTTTTTGGTTGAGGTCCCGGGGGCCTCGGGGTGGTTTCGGATGGCTAAACGGGAAGTTTTGGACTTTGAGATATTGCAGAAATTGCAGCAGCTGTGCAGGGATATTTTGGTCTTTGCGATCGCGAGCCTAGGGACGCGATCGCATAGAAGGATTTTGGCAGGCCTGAGTTTTGTTCTACGCATTCGCAATAGAGGTTCCACGATCGCGGAAGGTAAGTTTTTGGTGCATCGCGTTCGCAGTGGGGTGTCCGCGATCGCATAGTTCTGGAAAGTCATTCATCGCGTTTGCATGAGATAAGTCACGTTCGCATAGGCCAATTTGGAAGTCATAAAATATTGCTCTTCGCGATCGCGAGCCTAGGGCCGCGATCGCATTGAAGAAAATGGGCAGAATAGTTTTTAAACATTTCCTCCCCGAGCTAGGTCATATTTTCCACCATTGTTGGGCATTTTGAGAGCTATTTGGGAGAAATTGAAGAGGGTTTCAAAGAGGATTGATTGGAGGTAAGTCCTATGAACTAAAAATGTGAGTATTATGTGAAATCAACCCAAAAATTCATGGAAATTTAGCTAAAGAAGGAAGAACTAGGGCTTGGGATTTTTGAGATTTTAAATTGGGGTTTGAGGAGTCATTTGGACTTCGATTTTGGTGTGCTTTATATGCATAGACTCATGGTGAGATAAGGAACCCGTTGGTGTAAAAAAAAATTTGAGTTTCGAGAAGTGGGCCCAGGGCTCGAGTTTTGCCAATTTCGGAAACTTTGATATTTTTTTATTGTTTTCGCTTGGGCTTTGTTCCCTTAGCATATTATGATGTATTTGCTCTGATTTTGGATAGATTCGATGTGCGTGGAGGCCAATTTGAGGGGCAAAGGCATCGCGAGCTAGAGATTTCACCGGTTTGAGGTAAGTAATGATTGTAAATGTTGTTCTGAGGGTTTGAAACCTCGGATTACACATCGCTGTGTTACTTTAAGGTGACTTACCCGCTAGATGATGAGCGTGGGGTAGAGCACTGCTGGGGATTGGGACCTAGTCCATCCCGAACAATTATTTTAATGCGCATTTGATAGTTAATTGTTTGATTTATTATATCTTGGGTTGTATTCCATGTTTAGGGCCTCGTGCCGACTTGTTAAGACCCTTAGGGGCATTTTTACTATCTCTCCTCACTCTATTCGTTTGAAGGAATATCCTCAGTCATGTTTTACCTATTTATTACTCAAATCTTGCTTATTCACTGTATTCTTAAAAATGTGGAAACAGTTTTGGGCTGATTTCCTTGTTGTACTGAGATAGACCGAGGGTCTGATTGTAAGATTGATGACTGAGATAGATTGAGAGTCTGATGGTGAAGTTAATGACTGAGAGAGGCCGAAGGCCTAGTTGTGAGGATTATATACCTACGGATCGGGCTGCACGCCGCAGCAATATATATATATATATATATCGGGCTACACGCCGCAACGATACCGATACGGATCGGGCTGCACACCGCAACGATATAGCGCTTGGGCTATAGGAGCCCCTCCCAGAGTCTGCACAACCCCAGTGAGCGCCGTCGACGAAATATATGGATTGGGCTGCACGCTGCAGCGGTTGCTATATGGTACCTATTGAGCGCGAATGCTGAGTACGAGTATTATTTGGTAAGAGATGAGTCACGATTGACAGAGAGGCTAGCCCGAGGGGTGATAGATATATATACATGCACATGGGTGATATTTTGCCAGAGAGGCCCATTTATGAACTTATTGATTTCACTCCTCTTTAAAGTGAGTTTCTATCGAATATGTTGATTTATTTACTGTTTTCACTCATCTTTATGTTGAGCCTCTGTCAAAAGTTGAACAAATGTCTTAAAACATATTTTAATTAAATTGGGATTTACGAGATGTTCTAAATTTAATCACTGATTTGGAATTTGGTTATTTCCATCAAGATTTTCAAGTTATGAAGTGTTTATGATTACCGTTTTGCCCAAGAGGATGTTTTACGAACTATGCTTTGCCCGAGGGGCCAATTATGGCATTAAATCTCTATTATTATTTTAAATAGTACTGAACCCCTACTGAAACTTCTGGAGAGTATTTCAAAAATTATTTTTACTAAAAGCTGGATCTTAAAAAGAAAGGTTGACTCGTATTATAATCTGGAAGCATGTTGTGCTTATTGAGCCTGACAATGATTGTGGATTCATTGTTTCCTACTGCTCAGTATTTATTTACTCTTATTACTTACTGGGTTGGAGTACTCACATTACTCCCTGCACCTCGTGTGCAGATGCAGGTATATCAGAACCCGATAATGGGTATTGATTTGCTCAGAGGCGGAGTCATCAGAGTTAGCAGGTGGCTGCATGATATTTGCAGCACCGCTCCCCTTCCTTACATTGCTATTACTGTAATTAGTACATTATTTTAGACTTCTTGCTGTATTCAGACCTTGATATGCTCATGACTAGTGACACCCCGATGTCGGGCTTGTGTAGAAATTTCGTACTATTTCCTTCAGATTTAGATTATGAAATATTGCTCTAATTAAAGGTTTAAAAATGACTCTTAGTAATTAAAGGGTTAATGTGAGTGTTGTATTGGCTGGCCTTGTCTTCACGAGAGGCGTCATCACGACCGGGCTAGTTTGGGGTCGTGAGACCTATAGGTATTAAAGAAGTACGTTTCAAAACCTATTTTGTTTCACTATATAAATGTAGTCATCAGTACGCCGCGTATAGGCAAGCTTTTAGGGAGTTTTTCAAAACTGTAACTTTGAAACTGTTTCTATTGCTTAATGTTTTCTTGATCCTAACAGGCTTTAAAAAACCAATAGGCAACTGCTAGGATTATTACTCTTGAGTTTATAAAAAGTAAAATGCTTGTCTTACGCATATTCACCTAGACATCATGCCTTAAGATACTGTCTAATAAAAGCCCTTAAATGTGCTTGAGTCTTGCTGTTTATGTGCCTTATTTGAGAAGGAAACTTTGAGCCTCTAATTGCTCCCTTTTATGTGCTGAAAGTTCTAAGTGTTTTGCCTGTCACCTTAGAATTTTCACCTTTAAAACCTTAGGGGTCCTACTAGAACCACCTATAGTTAGAGGCCCTAACTCCCTCCAGAACCATTAAGAAGGGACGAGTAGTAGCACATAATAGAGATCGCTGACCAAACACTCGCTTTGCATCACCACTGTTGCGACCAAAAATACTCACGCAAGTGTACGTGATCGTCAAGTAATAAAGTAGTGAATAGAGTATCATTCCCACGAAGACTTGTGATTAACTATTGACTGATTCAAACCCAATTAACTTATTGATTCAAGAGATTTTATGACAAAATATAGAAGTAACTATTTTACTACCTAACCTATCAAGCAATGAATTAACTAGAGATCAACTGAACAAATAACAATTTCGACTAACAATCAATATGAGAGTATACGGGCTAATTAACAATCGTGTTGCGTTCTTGGCTTAAACTGACTAATTAATTTATCTAGATTGTTGATTGACAGGGTTGATATTACTCATTAGAATCTGTCGAGTCCTTACTCGCCTATTCAAGTTAACTTAATGCCTATATGTCTATGGAATTAAGATTAACAAGAATGCATTTATAATTTTTGTATTTCAACCAAGCAAGGCAATTAAGTATATGTCTATCATTGCGAATCTGTTCCCCGATGCGCAGGTTCAAGAACTTACTTTATTTAATTCTATATGCAATCTAGAGTTCCCACTTTCGAGTTCAACTCTAAATTCGTAGATAGTATCTCATTGTTAGCTACTCGGCAAAATAATTAAAAACGGAATTAAATAAACAACCCAATATGATAAAATCAACTTTGTTAAATTAAACCTCAAACAACAACATTCATGTTTCACCCATGACCCTAGAACAATAGGTTTTTAGCCACTCATAATACTAGCAAACAATTGCATAAGTTTTGAATAATTAAAAATACTAGAAAAGATGAAGAAATCTGAGATGTTCTTTCTCCCGAATGTTTCTTGTGTGTATCTTTCCTCCAAAGTGGCGTCTCCTCCACCAAAAATAGGCTTAGTTTTTATTTTATATATGTTGGATAGGTCTAGGGCAGAATAAATCGAATCTCGAGCAAAATAGGACAAAAATCACATCAACGGCACCCAGTCCGGCACCAGGCGCCTACCAGGGGCTGCCCAAATTATCAATTCTGTTTCCAGTGCCACAGGTGGCGCTAGGCGCTACCTATGGCTCCCCAAATGCACATTTTCCTGATTTTGTTCGTTTTGGCTCAATTCTTGCGCGTTTCGCCCCCAATTGCTCCCGAATCATTCCTATAAGTAAAAACACTTCAAATTAATATAAATCATAGAATTTAACCCAAATGCACGAAACAACAGTAAAATATGAGGCGATACACATAGAAATATATATACTTTAAGCTAAACATCAACCACTAAGGGGATGGGAAGGGTAGATATGGGATATGATGATTACGCGCTAATGTCATGTGTAGCCCCTCGTCGAGGAATGTTTACCGGATATTGTGTGAGGTGATCATATAGGCTAGCCAACCTAGGACCCCTCCTTTATTAAAATTCCTTTTACTATTAAATCTTTGTTTTACAACTTGTCTAAAATCTTTATCTTATTACTTGAGTTATCCAACGTGCTTTCCTGGTAACCTATTTGATTCAACTATTTATTTGTAATGAACTAATTTGTGAATATAAGTTCGGCCGTGATCCACAGTTGTGGACCAAGAGGTTCTTAACACCTTCCCCTCGAGGTTATTTTGAGCCCTTACCCTAATCTATGGTAATTCAAACCAATCCAAGAGTTAATCACTCTAGGTGTCCTAACGCACCATAACTCGTTAGGTGGCGACTCTTCAAAATACCCACTCCTAAAAAGAAACGAGTTATCACATCCCATGGAATGTCGAAACCCGGACCTCTCTCTCCACGAGGGAGAGAAAAAAGAGGGCGTGTCACGACCCCAGTTCGCCCTCCGTGAACATGTCGTGATGGCACCTAGTCCCTATAACTAGGTAAGCCTAATGCGAAAAACAACATAACTTGTGGAATAATTTAATTTAAAATTGAACATCTAAAAGAAATATGTATATAAATGTCGCTCGGCATATACAACTCAATAAATGCGGAAGTCAAAAATATCACCCCAAAACCCGAAAACTCGTGGGAACACAAGCTAGAGGAAGTACTGAAAAATTCTCTTATCTCCAGAGATGTCTACAACAGTACGATAGAAGGCTAAATACTACAGATAAAGTAAGAAGGAGACTTTTCGGTCTGCGGACGCGGCAGATGTACCTCGAAGTCTCTGTAGCTCTCCCTGCCTCAAGGATAGTGCGCCTGAGATGTAGTACCTGGATCTGCACATGAAAAAATTGCACAGAAGGGACATGAGTACACCACAACGGTACTCATTAAGTGCCAAGCCTAACCTCGGTTGGGTAGTGACAAGGAAGGTCAGGGCCCTACTGAGAACAATAATAATAATAAGTCTTGCAACAGTATGAAATATACAGAAATAATGAGCACGACTGTGAAGTAAGATAGGTTATACGAGACAACAATTAACATTCAGAGAATAAGATAACACAGAGTAAAATAGCTCAATGTCAATACCAACAATGAGGATCTCCCAGGATACCGCCCTGTAGTCCCTTTCATCAACTGTCCAAGGAGCTTCCGGGATACCGTCCCGTAGTCCGCCGTAAGAGTATATTCAAAGGATCTCCCAGGATACCGTCCCGTAGTCCAACTATCAATGTGCATGACGATCTATAAGGAATCTAACCCGTAGTCCCACAGTAGATGTGCAGGGGAATCTACCAGGAATCTAACCTGTAGTCCCAAAGTAAATGTGCAGGGGGATCTATCAGGAATCTAACCCGTAGTCCCAAAGTAAACAAACAAGGGGGAGCTACCGGAATCCCACATTCGTAGTCCCAATGTAAATACACAGTCACAACACGAAGATATTCAGAAATAAAGCTCAAAAATACAAGGCAACAGGTAGTTCTAGCCTAACATGCCTCACGTAATGCAAACAAAACAACTTGAGCAAATAGGCAATTTAGAACACTAAGCATGCTTTTCTAGCTAACACAATCTATAATTGCAAATAAAATACACTAGATAAGAAAGAAACTCAGTCTAAATATTTTAAGTGAAACCGGATTTTTCAACAATTAGCTCAAGTATGTGCTCGTCACCTCACGTACAAGGAATTCAATTATGAAATATCATATCCTAAAGGGAAAGGTCCCCCACACAAGGTTAGACAAGCCACTTACCTCAAACCGGCACAAAATTAACTAGAAACCACGTCTTTGCCTCGAGTATCCGAATCCAAATGGCCCAAATCTATTCAATTCAATTACATATCGTAAATAACATCTCAAGCAACTGATTCTACTATTTAATTTAAAGTTAAGGCGCAAAATTAGGTAAAATAACCAAAATGCCCCTCAGGCCAACGTCTTGGAATCGGATGAAATTAACATTTTCAGAACCCTCATACTCTAACGAGTCTATACATAACAAGAACACTGAAATCAGAGTCCAAATGACCCCTCAAATCCTCAATTAAAGGTCTAAGAACTTTTCCCCCAATTTCAACCAAAATTTCGAAATTAAATGGTGAAATTAGCTAAAGATTGATGGAATATAACTAGAAAGGGTTAAAGAAACGTTACCAAATGATCTTCTCTTCAAAACCCTATCAAAATCGCCCTCTCCCGAGCTCAAATTTGATTTTCCAACTTTTGAAACTAAAGTTCAGCCTGTTCCTATTTGCCATGGTGATGGATGCCATAACGCATCATATTCAAGGGGAGGTGCCTTGGTGCATGCTATTTGCTGATGACATAGTCCTAAGTGACGAGACACGACGCGGCGTCAATGAGAGGCTAGAGGTTTGGAGACATGCCCTTGAGTCTAAAGGTTTCAGGTTGAGCAGGACGAAGATGGAGTACCTCGAGTGCAAATTTGGGGTCGAGCCGACGGAAGTGGGAGTGAAGGTGAGGCTTGACTCTCAAGTAATTCCTAAGAGGGGTAGTTTCAAGTACCTTGGGTCAGTTATTTAGGGGATCGGGGAGATCGACGAGGATGTCACACACCGTATAGGGGTTGGGTGGATGAAATGGAGGTTAGCGACGGGAGTCCTGTATGACAAGAAAGTGCCACCGCTACTAAAAGGTAAGTTTTATAGAATAGTGGTTAGGTCTGCCATGTTACATGGGATCGAGTGTTGGCCGGTTAAGAACTCACACATCCAGAAGATGAAAGTAGCAAAGATAAGGATGTTAAGGTGGATGTACGGGCATACAAGGATGGAGAAGATTAGGAATGAAGATATTCGAGAGAAGGTGGGCGTGGCACCCATGGAGGACAAGATGCAGGAAGTAAGACTCAGATGGTTCGGGCACGTTCAGAGGAGGAGCACTGATGGACCAGTGAGAAGGTGTGAGCGACTGGCTGTAGCAGGCACGAGGAGAGGTAGAGGGAGACCTAAGAAGTATTGGGGAGAGGTGACTAGGCAGGACATGGCGCGACTTAGAATTACTGAGGACATGGCCCTTGACAGGTTATTATAGAGGTCGAGCATTAAGGTTGTAGGTTAGAGGAAGTTGTGAATATTTCTAAAGCGCACTAGAGCGAGACTAGCGAGTTAGGAATTAGTCTTATGATACTACTGATTAGCTACTGATGCGGGGCTTTATCTGTTGGATATTAGTATACCTTCCTTCCATCCTTTTTCTTCATCCTTTTCGTATCTCCTATATTTCTTATATTGCTATTATTTTGTTATTTTATGTTATTTTATTATGAGTATATTGATAGTACTAATATATTGTTTCTTGTGGCTTTCTTGAGCCGAGGGTCTCCTAGAAACTGCCTCTCTGCCCCTCGGGTTAGGGGTAAGGTCTGCGTACATATTACCCTCCCCAGACCCTACTTGTGGGACTATACTGAGTTGTTGTTGTTGAAAATAAACCCTCGAATTTCATATTTCACACCAGTGGTTTCTGCTTCTGCGGTCAGGTGCGGTCCCACTTCTGCGGACCATGTGCCGCTTCTGCGGCTTTCCCTTAAGTTGCCAGGTTTCGCTTCTGCGGACCATTACTGCTTCTGCGGGATATATGCCGCTTCTGCGTTGCCCAGGACGCTTTTGCGGCTCCGCTTCTGTGGTTCCCAAGCCACAAAAGCGAAAATACCAGAAGCAGAAATGCTTCAGCTACTGCAACACTCCTCCGATCTTCCCGACAACCATCTAAATTCATCCCGAGGCCCCCGGGACCTCAACCAAAAGCACAAATAACACCTAATATCCTATTCAAACTTGTACCAATCCTTAAAACACCTTAAACAACACCGAAAACCCTAATTAATCAAGGATTTGAGCCTAAGAACTTCAAATTTCATCAAAACACGCTTTCAATCAAAAATCTAACCAATCCTCGTCCGAATGACCTAAAACTTTACACACACATCCCAAATCACATGACGGAGCTATTGCAACTTTCGGAATTCCATTCTAACCCTCGGATAAAAATCTCACTATCGGACCGAAAACTTCAAAAACTCAAACTTCGACATTTCAAGCCTAAATCAGCTACGGACCTCCAAAATACATTGTGGACACGCTCCCAAACCTGAAATCACCTAACGAAGCTAACAAAACCATCGATTTCCATTCTGAGGTCATCTTCCTTCCGTTCTGACTACGAACAACTTTCCAACACTTAAGCACTCATTTAGGCACTAAGTGTCCCAAAACTCTCCGAAACTCAAAATCGAACATCCCAGCAATTCAAATTAGCATAAATAGACTTGGGGAAAACAGTTAATAGGGGATCGCGGCATAAATTCTTAAGACAATCAGCCGGGTCATCACATCCTCCTACACTTAAACATTCGTTCGTCCTCGAACGAGCATAGAGAACATACCTGAAGTAGCAAAAAGATGAGGGTACTGGCTGCGCATATCCCGCTCGGTCTCCCAAGTCGCCTCCTCAGTCGGCTGACCCCGCCACTGAAGCAATGTTCTTCGACCTCAACTTTCTGATCTGCCTGTCCAGTATAGACATTGGCTCCTCAACATATGATAGATCCTTGCCCAACTGGACTGAACTAAAATCCAACACGTGTGACAGGTCACCGTGATACCTCCGGAGCATCGAAACATGAAATACCGGATGAACCTCGGCCAAGCTGGGAGGTAAGGCAAGCTCATAAGCAACCTCCCCAACTCGCCTCAAATTTCAAAAGGGCCAATAAACCTCGAACTCAACTTCGCTTTCTCCCCAAACCTCATGACACCATTCATAGGCGAAACCCGAAGCAGAACCCACTCACCAACCATATACGAAAGATCACGAACCATCGTGTCCCCGTAGCTCTTATGTCTGGACTGGGCTGTACGGAGTCTATCCTGAATCATCTTAACCTTCTCCAATGTGTCCTGAACCAACTCTGTGCCCAATAGCCTGGCCTCACCCGGCTTGAACCAACCCACCGGAGATCTGTACCTCCTACCATATAAAGCCTCATACGGCGCCATCTGAATGCAGGACTAATAATTGTTATTGTAAGAAAACTCCACCAATGGAAAGAACTGATCCCAAGACCCTCCAAACTCAATCACACACGCTCGGAGTATATCCTCAAAAATTTGAATAGTGCGCTTGGACTATCCATCAGTATGGGGGTGAAATATTGTGCTCAACTACATCCGAGTACCTAGCTCCTGCTGCACAGCTCCCCAGAACTGCGATGTAAACTGAGTACCTCTGTCTGAAATAATAGAAATTGGAATACCATGCAGACGGACAATCTCCCGGATATAAATGTCCGCCAACCGCTCCGATGAATAAGTGGTACATGTAGGAATAAAGTGAGCGGAGCTGATCCACAATAACCCAAATGGCATCAAACTTCTTCAAGGTCTGTGGGAGTCCAGATACAAAGTCCATGGTGATGCGCTCCCATTTCCACTCCGGAATCTCTATCTGCTGAAGCAACCCACTCGGTCGCTGGTGCTCATACTTCACCTGCTGGCAGTGGAGGCATATAGACATATAACCAACTATATCTTTCTTCATCCGCCTCCACCAATAGTGCTGCCTCAAATCCTGATACATCTACGCGGCACCCAGATGGATGGAATATCGCGAACTATGGGCCTCTGCTAAAATCAACTCTCGAAGCTCATCAACATTGGGTACAAATCTAGCCATGCATCCTCAATACCCCGTCATCTCCGATGGTCACATATCTGGTATCACTATGCTGAACCTTGTCCTTAAGGACAAGCAAATGAGGGTCATCATACTGTCACTCCCTGATACGATCAAATAAGGAAGACTGGGAGACCATACAGGCTAGAACCCGACCGGGCTCCGAAAGATCCAATCTCTCAAACTGGCTGGCTAAGGCCTAAACATCCATCGCCATAGGCCTCTCTGAAGCTGGTAAATATACCAAACTCCCTAAATTCTCCACCCGGCGACTCAAGGCATCCGCCACCACATTGGCCTTACCCGGGCGATACAGAATAGTAATATCATAATCCTTCAGCAACTGTAACCACCTCCTCTGACGTATATTTAGATCATTTTGCTTGAACAAGTGCTGAAAACTCCGATGGTCAGTATAGATCTCACAAGGCACACCGTACAAATAATGACGCCAGATCTTCAAGGCATGAACAATAGCAGCTAGCTCAAGGTCGTGGACAAGGTAATTCTTCTCATGTATATTCAACTGTCTGGATGCATAGGCAATCACCCTACCGTCCTACATCAACACCACTCCGAGGACAACTCTCGAGGCATCACAATAGACAATATAAGATCCCGAACCGGTAGGCAAAATCAAAATTGGTGCTGTAGTCAAAGCTGTCTTGAGCTTCTAAAAGCTCGCCTCACATTCCTCTATCCACTGAAATGGGGCACCTTTCTGGGTCAATCTAGTCATAGGGGCCGCAATCAATGAAAAGCCCTATACAAAACGACGGTAGTAGCCTGCCAAGCCAAGGAAATTGTGAATCTCTGTAGCTGAGGAGGGCCTAGGCCAACTCTGCATTGCCTCCACCTTCTTCGGATCCACCCGAAGGAGGAACTCATAATGGCCATACCAAGTCCTGAAGATAGTCTTCGGGATATTTGGATCTCGAATCTTCAACTGATGGTAAACTGAGCGCAACTCAATCTTAGAAAACACATGTGCACCCTGAAGTTGGTCAAACAGATCCTCAATACGAGGCAAAGGATAAAAGTTCTTCACGGTAACCTTGTTCAACTGGCGATAATCAATACACATATGCATGGAACCATCCTTTTTATTCACAAACAAGACAGGAGCACCCCACGGTGAAACACTGGTGCGAATAAAACCCTTATCAAGCAATTCTTGCAACTGATCCTTTAACTCCTTCAACTCAGGATGAGCCATATGGTACGGAGGGATAAAAATGGGCTGAGTGCCCGGCAACAGGTCAATGCCAAAATCAATGTCTCTATCGGGTGGCATGCCCGGAAGATCAGCTGAAAACACATCGGGATAATCCTGTACCACTAGGACTGAATCAACAAAAGAGGTATCAACACTGACATCTCTCATATAAGCTAAATACGTGGCACACCCCTTCTCAACCATGCGCTGAGCTTTAAGGAAAGAGATAACTCTACTGGGAGTGTGATCTAAAGTACCACTCCACTCAACGCGCGAAACACCTGGCATAGCCAGCATCACGTTCTTGGTGTGACAATCAAGAATAGCAAAATGGGGAGACAACTAGTCCATGCCCAAGATAATATCAAAATCAACCATACCGAGTAACAATAAATTCGCTCTGGTCTCAAAACCACGATAGTAACTAGACACGATCGATAAATGCGATCCATAACAAGAGAATCCCCCATAGGAGTAGAAACATAAACGAGGGCACTCAAAAAATCCCGAGGCATATCCAAATATGGAGCAAAGTAAGAAGACACATAAGAATAAGTAGATCCTGGATCGAATAGAACTGATGCCTTTCTATGACAAACCAGTATAATACCTGTAATGACGGAGTTGGAGGCAACAGCCTCGGTACGAGCAGGAATAGCATAATATCTAGCCCGGCCCCTCTCTCGAGGGCGACCTCTGCCCCTAGCCGACTGGGCAGATGGGGTAGCAGCTGGAGCTGTGACCATAGCCTGAGAACTTGAGAAGTGCATTGTAGCTGAGTACTCTGTGAAGATGCACCCCTACCAAGTCTGGGGCAGTCTCTAACCATATGGCGTGTATCACCACACTCGAAACAAGCCTTGGGAGGATGCAGCGGTTGTGACTAACTAGGGCTAGGTCTGCTAGACTGACCTCTGGAAGCACCCCGCGTAGGAGGCACGCTAGAAACTGAAGATGCATAGTAAGGCTCTTGAGGTATAGGCGGAGCTGGAGCACTACTGGCTACTGGAAGAGCTGAATGAACGGGGCGACCCACATAACCCCTACCATGACGACCTGCTTCTAGGGTACGGGCACCAGAGTAGTGACCCGACTCTCGAAACCTCTTGGCCTCCCTCTCCACTCGCTCTCTAGCGAGCATACCCTCGATCCTCCTAGCAATGCTCACTACCTACTGATAAGATATGTCCATCTCTAACTCTCGAGCCATGCTAGATATGATGGGTGTGGTAAGGCCCTCAATGAACCTGCGAACTCTCTCACGGACTGTAGCAACCAAGGTTGGTGCATGCTTGGCCAACCTGGTATAGCGGATAGCATACTCCAAAACGGTTATAGTACCCTGGCACAAATGCTCAAACTCTGCGTGCCATGCGTCCCTGAGACTCTGAGGGACAAACTCTCTCATGAACATATCTGAGAACTGGGTCCAGGTCAGTGAGGCAGCCTCGGCTGGACTGTCTATCTCATAAGTGCGCCATTAATCATAGGCGGCTCTCTGAAGCTGTAAGGCAGTGAAGGAAACCTCGCCAGACTCTACTATGCCCATGGTGCGAAGAATACGGTGGCACTCCTCTAGAAATCCCAAGGCATCTTTTGATGCTAATCCACTGAATACATGAGTATTGTACTTCTTGAACCTCTCAAGCCTCAACTGCTCATCCTCAGAAGCTGATGCCCTATCCTCAGGCTGAACGGGCACTGCAGGCGATGCAGGAATAATCTCGAGAACCTGCTCAACATGCACTCGCTGCTCAGGAGTGCGGACAGCGGGAGTCTGTGCTCCTCCCCTGGCATGAGATGTGGCTGCAGCAAGGGGAAGCAACCCTGCCTGAGCCAAGGTGGTGTACATACTCATGAACTGAGCCAAAGTCTCCTGAAGAGCTGGCATATTAGTGGCAGTAGTAGGTGTACTAGGGGCCTGGGCTCCGGTTGGATCTACTGGCGGTGCCTCGGCGGCAGCTCGCACAGGTGCTATGGTTGCACCACGTGCGTGCCCTCGACCTCTACCCCGGCCTCTGACGGTTGCAGCAGGGGGCGCGGGTGCCTGATCATCCCGAGTCGCACGTGTTCTCACCATCTATGAGAGAATAGAAGACAGAAGTTTAGAATTTGTGATGTCAAAATATCACACAACAAGGAAATCAAATGAAAACAGTTACATAGCCTCTCGTAGATAAGTATAGACGTCTCTGTACCGATCAGCGAGACTCTAATAAACCGGCCTGTGTTCCGTGACACCTACGAACCTAGAGCTCTGATACCAACTTGTCACGATCCCAGTTCGCCCTCCGTGAACATGTCGTGATGGCACCTAGTCCCTATAACTAGGTAAGCCTAACAATGCGAAAAACAACATAACTTGAGGAATAATTTAATTTAAAACTAAACATGTAAAATAAATCTATATATAAATTCCGCTCGGCATATACAACTCAATAATGTGGAAGTCAAAAATATCGCCCTAAAACCCGGAAACTAACGGGAACACAAGCTAGAGGAAGTACTGAAAAATGCTCTAATCTCCAGAGATGTCTACAACAAGAGTACGATAGAAGGTTAAATACTACAGATAGAGTAAGAAGGAGACTCTTCGGTCAGCGGACGCGGCAGATATACCTCAAAGTCTCTGTAGCTCTCCCTGCGTCAAAGATAGTGCGCCTGAGATGGATTACCTGGATCTGCACATGAAAAACATGCGCAGAAGGGGCATGAGTACACCACAGTGGTACTCAGTAAGTGTCAAGCCTAACCTCAGTTGGGTAGTGACGAAGAAGGTCAGGGCCCTACTGAGAACAATAATAGTAATAAGTCTTGCAACAGTATGAAATATACAAAAATAATGGGCACGACTGTGAAGTAAGACAGGTTATACGAGACAATAATTAACATTCAGAGAATAAGATAACACAGAGTAAAATAGCTCAATGTCAATACCAATAACGAGGATCTCCCAGGATACCGTCCTGCAGTCCCTTTCATCAACTGTCCAAGGAGCTTTCAGGATACCGTCCCGCAGTCCGCCGTATAAGTATATTCAAAGGATCTACCGAGATACCGTCCCGTAGTCCAACTATCAATGTGCAGGAGGATCTATCGGAAATCTAACCCGCAGTCCCAAAGTAAATGTGCAGGGGGATCTACCGAGAATCTAACCCGTAGTCCCAAAGTAAACAAACAAGGGGGGAGCTACTGAAATCCTACATCCGTAGTCCCAATGTAAATACGCAATCACAACACGAAGATATTTATAAATGAAGCTCAAAAATATAAGGCAACAGGTAGTTCTAGCCTAACATGCTTCACGTAATTCAAACAAAACAACTTGAGCAAATAGGCAATTTAGAACACTAAGTATGCTTTTCTAGCTAACAAAATCCATAATTGCAAATAAAATATAGCAGATAAGAAAGAAACTCAGTCTAAATATTTTAAGTGAAATCGGATTTTTCAACAATTAGCTCAAGTACGCGCTCGTCACCTCACGTACAAAGCATTCAATTATCAAATATCATATCCTAAAGGGAAAGGTCCCCCACACAAGGTTAGACAAGTCACTTACCTCAAACCGGCACAAAATCAACTAGAAACCACGCCTTTGCCACGAGTATCCGACTCCAAATGTCCCAAATCTATTCAATTCAATTACATATCGTAAATAACATCTCAAGCAACTTATTCTACTATTTCATTTAAAGCTAAGGCGCGAAATTAGGTGAGATGACCAAAATACCTCTCAGGCCAATATCTCGAAATCGGGTGAAATTAACATTTTCAGAATCCTCGTACTCTCACGAATCTATACATGACAAGAACACTGAAATCGGAGTCCAAATGACCCCTCAAATCCTCAATTAAAGGTCTAAGAACTTTTCCCCAATTTCAACCAAAATTTCGAAATTAAATGGTGAAATTAGCTAAAGATTGATGGAATATAACTAGAAAGTGTTAAAGAAACGTTATCCAATTATCTCCTCTTCAAAACCCTCCCAAAATCGCCCTATCCCGAGCTCAAATTTGATTTTTCAACTTTTGAAACTAAACCCTCGAATTTCATATTTCACACTAGTGGTTTCGCTTCTGCGGTCCCGCTTCTGCGGACCGTGTGCCGCTTCTGCAGCTTTCCCTTAAGTTGCCAGGTTCCGCTTTTGCGGACCATTAACGCTTCTGCGGGATATATGCCGCTTTTGCGGTGCCCAGGACGCTTTTGCGGTTCCCAAGCCACAGAAGCGAAAATACCAGAAGCAGAAATGCTTCAGCTGCTGCCACACTCCTCCGATCTTCCCGACAACCATCAGAAATTTTTCTGATGCCCCCGGGATCTCAACCAAAAGCACCAATAACACCTAATATCCTATTCAAACTTGTAACAATCCTTAAAACACCTTAAACAACACCGGAAACCCGAATTAATCAAGGATTTGAGCCTAAGAACTTCAAATTTCATCAAAACACGCTTTCAATCAAAAACCTAATCAAATCTCGTCCGAATGACCTGAAATTTTACACACACATCTCAAATGACATGACGAAGCTACTGCAACTTCCGGAATTCCATTCCGACCCTCGGATAAAAATCTCACTATCGGACCGGAAACTTCAAAAACTAAAACTTCGGCATTTCAAGCCTAAATCAGCTACGGACCTCCAAAACATATTCCGGACACGCTCCCAACCCCGAAATCACCTAACGGAGCTAATGGAATCATCGGATTTCCATTCCGAGGCCGTCTTCCCGCCGTTCCGATTACGGAAAACTTTCCAACACTTAAGCTCTCATTTAGGGACTAAGTGTCCCAAAACTCTCCGAAACTCAAAACCGAACATCCTAGCAATTCAAATTAGCATAAATAGACTTGGAAAAAATAGTTAAAAGAAGATCGGGGCATAAATTCTTACGACGACCGGTCGGGTCGTCACAGGGCGCGATAATATTAACAGTGTAAAAATATTAAACATTAGATAATATAATAAAGAAAAATACTGAATAAAAAAGATATTTATCCCTTTAATGTAATAAAGCTTTTACTATTGGGTATATCGTATTGACAAATAAGATGATAATTAAAATTTATTAAAGTGTTGTCTAATATATTCAAACAAGCCCGTTACAATCTAATTTAATAATTTTTTTAATATTGGCCCCGCATCGCGCGTGTACAATCACTAGTAAGTAACAAAAATGAAAACGTAATTTTGGAAATATCAAAAGTAGAATTTTTCTTTTGGCTATCGTACATTCTTGTTTCCCCTTTTTTGTATTACAAAACATGTAGAGAAGAGTACAAAAATCAAACAACATATCCAACTGGAAATAGTGAAACTCGCATGGCTAAGCATCTCTTAGAAATGCACACAACAGGAGAAGAAAAATAGCTTAATGATAACTAACAGAGAATTGAACAAATAACAATTTCATATTTGATTTTAGCCAAAAGGCCAAAAATGTCTAACAAGTAATGATTCCATACATAATTTGCAATAGAAACACATATTGCACGTTGGTTGCTTCTTCTTCGCAGTTTTTACGTAAATGTATACTTGAGTATTTATACTTGTAACTTAAAGTGATTCATAATTGACTTTTTGAATGAATGTACATTTTATTAGTACATTTTAATTATTTTCTGGTTTGAATAGGTAAAAATGGGAAAGATGTGAGTAATTCTGATTTTCTGAAATTTGGTGTAGTGGATCACCTAAGTAATGTTCAATTAATCGCGTAAAAATAGTACGGTATAATCAGTTTTCGAACTGGTCATTCAAAAATAGCCAGCGTTTACGAAGTCAATGAAAAATAGCCATTATTTTGCTGTAACAGAGACTGGTCCAGCATAATATACTGGAGTTCGGTGCACCTGTGTATGAACTCCAGCATATTATCTGGACCGGTATACTCTGCTGACTCCAGTATAATATACTGGAGATTGGAGCATCGGTACTCCAAACTCTAGTATATCATACTGGAAAATTATACTGCTAGAAATCCAGTATATTATGCTGGAGTTCTAATGTACTTATGCTGGAACTCCATCATATTATACTGGAGTTCCAGCATACTTATCCTGGAACTCCAGTATAATATACTGGCGTATCTTTCGAGTTTTGAACAGTGTTTTCGCTCAGATTTATCTTTAGATGAAAAGTAGCTAAATTTCGATTACTTTTGAAACTGGGCTATTTTTGAACGACCAGATGTAAATCTGACTACTTTTGAATTTTTCCCATTAATCGCTTATTAGCAATTACTAGGATCATTTTCTTATATAGGAGATCCATGTGCAATCATACATCACTTACGTGTAAGCTAGAAATCGCTCATTTATTATTGATGATTGAATAAGTGATCCCCGATTGATCACTTATTAATTATTACCAGTATCTCTTTCTTATACAGTGGAAGACCTTGGTAAAATCGCAAGTCTCTTATGAGTTATCTAGAAATTACCTATGTATTATCTATTGTCGCTAAATGATCTCTAATTGATTGCTTATTGTAGTTAATATCAGCATCATTTTTATAAAATAAGAATCTTGTCAAATTCATAGATCATCTATGTGTTATCTGAAAATCGTTCATGTGTTATTTATGATCGCATAAATGATCTCCGGTTGATCACTTCCTGATTATTACCGTAATTTTTTTTTATAAATTGAGAGATTATGGTGAAATCATAAATTGCATGTGATTTACCTATAAATTGCCATGTATCACTTATGATCGGCTAAGTGATCTTTGATTAATCGCTTATTAATCATTATCAAATCGTTTTATAAATTGGGAGGTCATGGAAAAATGATAGACCGTCAACGTGTTATCTATAATTTGCGTGATCTCCGATTGATCGCTTATTAGCTAGTATCAAGATCGTTTTTTATAAAACGAGAGATCCCGATGAAATCATAGATCACATGTTTTTGAATGAATTTACATTTTATTTTCTAGTTTGATTAGGTAAAAATGAGAAAGATGTGAGTAATTCTGATTTTCTGAAATTTAGTGCAGTGGATCACCTAAATAATATTCAATTAATCGCTTATTAGTAATTACTAGGATTATTTTCTTAAATAGGATATCCGGGTGAAATCATACATCACTTACGTGTGAGCTAGAAACCGCTCATTTATTATTCATGATCGAATAATTGATCCCCGATTGATTACTTACTAGTCATTACCAGTATCATTTTCTTATACAGTGGGAGACCCTGATAAAATCGCAAATTGCTTATGAGTTATCTAGAAATCACCTATGTATTATTTATGGTCACTAAATGATCTCTAATTGATTGCTTATTGTAGTTAATACTAGTATTATTTTTATAAAATAAGAGATCTTGGCAAATTCATAGATCATCTATATGTCATCTGAAAATCGTCTATATATTATTTATGATGGCATAAGTGATCTCCGGTTGATCGCTTCTTGGTTATTACTGTGATTTTTTATTTTTATTTGGTAGTGAGAGATTCTGGTGAAATCATAAATTGCATGTGATTTATCTATAAATCGTCGTGTATTACTTATGATCTGATAAGTGATCTCTGATTGATCACTTTATTTTATAAATTGGGAGATCATGGTGAAATGATAGATCGTCAATATGTTATCTAGAAATTGCGTGATCTCTAATTGACCACTTATTAGTTATTACTAGGATTTTTTTTAATGAGGTGAGAGATATCACCCGTATATTATTTATGTTCGCCAAAACAATTTGCGCTAGATCGCTTATCAGTTATTAGCAAGATCGTTTTTTTATAAAATGAGAGATCTGGTGATATCATAGATCATATATGTTATCTGTAAATCGCTCATTTATTTTGTGATCGCCCAAGTGATATGTATTATCTAAAAATCGTGTATGTGTTATTTATCATCATTTTACTAATATTTGACTGATCACTTATTAATTATTATTTTTTAAAGCATGAGAACCTAATAAAATCCTTAGTCGCCTATGTGTTATCTCAATCACTCATGTATTATTTATAATTGCCTAAGTGATCTCATTAGTTATTCCCAAGATTTTTTTTACATATAAAATAAATCTTGGTGAAATCATAAATTACTTAT
>MU756084.1:150553-166097 GCA_026770625.1 Nicotiana glauca | reverse complement strand
GGGGGGGGGGGGGGGGTTCCCTCCCATTCGACTAGACTAATTGTTCCATCAGATCCACAGATATTAATTAGATCAAAGACTGCAGCTACACTTTTATTCAGCACACATACAAAATTAACAATCAAATATCCAGAAATATTTCACACGCATCAAATCATTTCCATCTGTCTTCCAACCTGTATTGTACAACATAGAAAAATGTACAAACAATGACAATCTAACAACATATAGCAGCTATATATTTACAGTGCCAAGAGACTCACAATCATGTTAATTCTTGAGATTATGTTGTCAAAACATCTGGGATAGTAGGGGCATGATTCCCCAGTATTTTACCCCCAACATCCGGGAAACATTCATATCCAGGCAATGGACCTACTTTTCCATCGGCATCGACTTGCATGGGATACTTCAGTAGATGTCCTTGCAATGGAGTAAAACTTTCAGCTGCGAATCTCTTCCAGTTATCTTCAGCAACCTCATTCACCCTCCTCACGCATGTTAACGCCTCTGGTTCCTCAAAACATTCTTCTATCCTTCCAAGGTGCTCTGCCCACAGGGACATTCTGTATCCATAAATCTGGAGATCAAGAAAAGACGAGTAAATAAATTAGCTGATTCTGCTCTGGTCAACAAAATCGAGATTAATTTTAGGAAATAATGTAGTGCTTT
Source organism: Nicotiana glauca (assembly GCA_026770625.1). Classification (NCBI taxonomy): domain Eukaryota; kingdom Viridiplantae; phylum Streptophyta; class Magnoliopsida; order Solanales; family Solanaceae; genus Nicotiana; species Nicotiana glauca. The sequence goes on along the minus strand of MU756084.1, from coordinate 165,425 downwards.
TCTGTTTAACCTGTCCCCGTGGATGCCTTTGATTTCCTGCCCAAGTGTGATGAGGCTGGTAGGCACCCATAGCTATCTCTGTGTCCTTTGACCCAGCTAAAGAACGTTGATTTATGTTGGCAGAGCCCACAATAACATATTCATCATCCACTATCATTCCTTTGGCATGAACATATATCATGAATCGCTGAGACTTATATGAGTCTGAGACCTGGTTGCATGACAAAGATAAGATAACTTCTCAATCCATTTATTCAAGCTTGATAAGATCCAGATACGCAAAATCAAACAAAAACAAGCAAACATAAAGAGGGAAAAGTGTTTCACAAATTGAAGGAAATAGAAACAAGCATAAAATGACAACATATGGATACAGAGCTAAGTTTAAGATACCAGTTCCCAAGTAGCATTTTGAATCTGAATAATACAATTGAATTTCCTTTTGAAAGTTCTTTTATTATCTTTTCTGGAATTAGAATACATTCAATTCATCCGGGCACATGATTCAACATATGGCACTTCGATAAGTTTCCTACACCGAAATGAAAGTCTTAAGTCAAAATGATTCATATGCCTACTTTACCGACTTGATGGAAGTGAACTTCGCATTTCTGGGTTTATGATGGATTCAGTCCCTCACAACAAAATTAGACTAAGGCTTTGATTACCGGCATTTCCTCATGGATCCAATTATTTGGTTCGGTTTTGGTCTGTGCCTAAAGAAACTCTATTCTATTCATGAATGCTGAAGAAGTCATCTCACTCTCACATTTACAAGTCAGTTTTACTCACTCATAAATGTTCTAGCAATCCATAGTACAGCATGCTACAACTATTGTAATCAAGCTGTTGAATAAATTATTTACCGAGTATAAAATTATGTCTGGAATGCACAGATGCAAGACATTGAGTCCATTTGGAAAGATCTACCAATAATGCAAGACATTATGTGGCATAATGCCGTAATTAACAATCAGGAGGAATGCATAATAATGCTGGATTTTGATTCTAATATTACTAAGAGGGTAATATGCATATAGATACAATCAGTGAAAGGTTCACAGGGAACCAGGTCTAGCCAGAATCTTAAGCATGTTAATTTATACTGTTTAGTGATGCACAAAATATAGATTTTCATGGTGGAACATCAAAACCTATAGAAAGTGTGAAATGGATATGATAATTGATGAATTTGTTCTAAGGGCATGAGAGACCAATATAGAGTTCGATCAGACGTGAAAGAAACAGAGTTTAGGAAATTTGATACCCTTTAAAGTTTAGAAGATAGATACAATTAATTCAGAAAGTCAAGTAGCTATTTTTTTAAGACTCTAGAAACCATATTCATCAATGTTAAAGGCAACCTTCACTTCAGTTGCTCTCATGTGTATTTTGTGTATATACATTTACAAGAAAATGTAAAGAAGAAAATTCCTTAAGTCATTACCTTATCACCATTACCAGAAGGTTGAGAGATAGAGCTTGGAATCTCTTCACGGTTACCAAGACAGTAGAAATTTAAATAGTCTAAAGGATGTGAGTCCAAGAGCTGCATCGACTTGAGCTCTTTTGCAATAACTTGATACATCATCTGTACTGTCTGGCTCTGTTGAAAGCATACAAAAATCTCAAAAAGTGTGTTTCTTTCTGTTCTTGTACACTTTTTCCAGATCACAAGTTTCTTCAAAAATCACAATCAAAATTGCACAGTACAATAATAACAGTGGGAGGCGTGAAGAAAATATGTCATAGAAAGTCGCGCATCCTTTATCAAATTCTCCCCTCGCTCAATCTATCAGGTCCTCAGACATAAATAATGCCATGAACATTCTTTCTCGATGTCATTTTCCTCAATTCTCCCTCCATGTCTAAGGAACTAAATATACTACCCTAAAAGATAAGAAAATCTGCTCTTTCAAACACTAAACAAAGAATATCTTTTTTGGATAGGCCCGATTCTCGATATTAGAAAAAGGTAGGTACTATTTATGGACAAGAGGGGTTGCTCTGATGGTAAGCAACCCCCACTTCCAACCAAGAGGTTGAGAGTTCGAGTCTCCCCAAGAGCAAGGTGGGAAGTTCTGGAGGGAAGGGTGCCGAGGGTCTATTTGAAAACAGCCTCTCTACCACGGGGTAGGGGTAAGGTCTGCGTACACACTACCCTCTCCATACCCCACTAAGTGGAATTATACTGGGTGGTGGTTGTTGTTGTTGTTGTAGGTACTATTTATGCTAATGCACACCCTATAACTAGTACATTCTGATTTTTGGATGGAATAACCCTTCTAGACAGCTGGCATCTCTATTCTGGAAGTATCCGTGATGTAGCTGCATAATTGAGGCCAGCATCACCTACACCTAATCATTGCCTATTTAAAACTATCTACCTTCTTTTATAAAATCCAAATGACAAAATCAAAGAGTTTCACGAAAAAATTACCTGCCAGAAGAGAATTTCCTGCATAGTGATTGACTTAGGATCGCCTTCGGGCCACATGGGCATGACAACATATACACAAAACCGTTCCCTCGCTCTAATTTTACTAGTGATTTTAAGTGCCAATTCCATTGGTATCAGATGATCCGCTCCTGATCAAGTGGACAACAAATGAAATCAGGAAGCAATGCAACAACTACAAGAATGTGCAGAAATGAGAACATCTCAAAAAGAAATATTAGGAAAACTATGTGGAAGCTACAAATTTTCTTTAAGGTTGCACATTCTCAAAACCATCATTTTTTTCAAGGAAGCTTTATGATTTGGAATCCTACAAGTTCAAAGCAACTCTCTAATACTTACAAATAAGGATGCATTCCAAGTGGCAAGATGGGCATTTCGATAATAATTTTTTGTACTGAACCAGATTCTGACGGTACTATCAAGTTTTACCACTGAGTTTCAATGCATTAAATTGCAATAGTTCATCAACTTTTCATGTGGATAAGAATATAGAGCCAAGCCAACATTCATATTGTATTAAAGAGTGGAGTCTAGTATATTGCAATTCAGAAACATAGCAAGAAGATTAAATTTTGACCTGCATCTTTGTACGATTCCCAAGCGTATGACGATCCAAGAAAATACTGATTTTCAATATATATGAAATGCTGAGCGGATCTTATCGCCTGAATATATGCTGCTTCAATGCTTTTATCTACTATCAGATTTTTTGAGCAGACAAGGTTCTGCAACATATATAACGCCAAAGAAAATGTGAACTGAGATGGGAAAAAAAGTTTTTCTGTCTAGAGTTCTTTACACATTACAGCTACTTTAGCAGAAGTTTGGAAAAAGGATAAAAGGCTATGATTTCCTTGCCTGTGACTGCGCGACATCAATTCTCTTGGGGAAACCCTGCACTGAACCAGAATCGATGGAGCGGAAGATCTGCAATTAAGAATGACGATGAGAGTCGAAAGGGATGTAACATATTCATGAAAGATATTCACAGTACAAAGAATATCTACCTGTACATGCCAATTTTCTGAGTGACCTTCTCCATATACATGTAGTTTGGGATCATCCCCTGGAATTTCAGTACCCTCCCTTAAAACAGCAAAAGCAGGGCTTAGAATCCATGAGATACGCTCAATTTTTATCATAGCATCATCGTGCCAATGGGACATTGTTTTCTTAAACAATTTGAATTCCCTCCATTTTGTTGCTTTCCTCCATCGCTGAGCAAAGTTTATAAGCACATCATATACAGCAGGTCCGTCAATTCTGCAATGCAAATCATGCCATGGTTGCCTCGGAGCCTTGGTCCCTGGCTAATTCATGCAACCAAAAACAAAAAAGAAATATCAAAACAGAAAAAGAAACAATCGACTTCGAGAGTCATGCAGAAAAGAAATAATGACAAGAAAGAAACGTGTCACTGAAAAAGGACAGAGAACACATGTAAACACAGAGTGCGTATGACACATACAAGAATTATTCAAGGAAACATTGAGAACAAATACTACTCACAGGAAATGTAGGCTGATGAAAATCATCTTTAAATACAGTGTCAAGATCACGGAATAGGCGATGTTCGGGTGTATCATATCGACCATCGCAGAGATCAAGACCTCCTAAGAATGCTGTAACTTTTCTATTATTACCGGATGCCTGTGTATCTACCAGTACGCACTTCTGATGGTGCGTAAACATGGTTCCCACTACCTGGAAGCAATAGTAGAACGTTCAGTTCACATAATCATTTCATCAGAATATCTGTATATGGGAAATAATGGATCCAAAAGCTACAGAAGTTGCTTTAATTGATTTTAATTCATTAAAACATTGAAGGTTCTCTCAGAAGGAACGTTTATGCAATCCAAACAAAATTTAGCTTCACACAGCCCATCAAAACCTCAATTTCTGCTGCTTTAGAGGAACTATATTTCTTTAGTCCACTCATTCAGGACAGTATTCTTGACAAGCAACACAAGGCAAGCATTCATATATTATGTTGATCTGCTGAACCATTTCAGCTCTTCCTTGATCCCTATCTTTTTTCCGCAAACTTACAAGAATATTTTCTACCAATTCATCAGAACATTCCCACCGCCACCATACTGAATGCCTGATTCTGAATGCAAACTATTGAAATGACATGGTTCAAGAGGCAATAACTTCACAGGTGCATAAAGAAGTCAGCAATCACAAGATGTCAGGGTACATTAAATAACAATGAGGAAGTTGTTATGAAAGTTAACCTGTTGCTTGATAATGCTGAGTTTACTGCTAGCATAACGTGGCGACAAAACACAGATCACAGAGGAATGCTTAAAGAACTTCTTGGTCTCCTCATCGTGAGTTCCCATTACTCCCGCCTGCATCAAGTCCCATCTCAAACTATTGTGAGATTGACAAACAAGAACTACAACTATTGATGCACTCATTCGAAAGCTTGGAAGAAAAGAAGATACAACATTATAATGTACATTGAGCACACCATTAGAATAATAGCATCAACTAGCAACACTAACACAATATTCTAATCTAACCACTACTAAACAAATACTTAACACTAGCAAAGAAAATATCCAAAAAGTAACAGTTAAAAAGATGCATACCGTGTTAATAAAGAACTTATCATGGGAAGTTTTATCATCCCAAACTAATAACAGAACGCGCACCCCTTCTTGGGACTTATATTTAAGCAATTCACCAAGTGTCAAGTCACCGCCACGCGGCAATGGCCTAGTGGGCTCTCGAATCAACTTAATCTTGTGAAAAACAGACCACCCAACTATGTAAATCAAATGATGGGCCTCTGAAATTGCATAACATATATCTTCCCAACATCTATTGTTTTCATACACTCTATTATTTTCCAACTCAATTTCCGGTAGCTTAAAGCTATTGCTTATATGAGCATCTTGGTACAGCTTCACTGAGCTCCCTTTCCTCAACGGAAAATACGTATTCCTCACACCTAAATGTTGAGGATCTGAAGCAATACCTTGCTTGTACAATGGGTTTGTATCATATGGAACGAATTTCATCCATAGCTGAAGAGCCGTGTTAGGTTTAGGAGGTTTTCCTGAAGCACCAATAACGGGAAACCAGCCGGAAATAATCTTACCGGCGGCGATTTTTTCGGCCGGAATTCTAACCTTACCCATAACTTGAGCACCGAAAACGTCATCGTCTTTAACGCGAAATTCTAAGCAGTCGATAGGGTGTGCTAAGGTTATATGAAAATGTTCGTCCCAAACAGGGTTTTGGGAGTTGGGTAAGACCCGTGTACGGGCGAGGGCAGTGTGAGGTGCCGACACAGTGACGTAAGGGTCGCTAGTGATTATTCTCCGGTGATGGATTTTTTGGTCGGGGTTTTTCTTCACATTGGGAACGCCATTGTCTCCGTCGTCGTCGGCGGTGGACTCAGTCGGAGGTTTCCGGCAGACATCACAGGCGGTGAAGCAACGGCGAAGACGCTCGGAAGTTAAGTCCATGTTAGGTAAATGACGCGCTTGAAGGATGTGAAGCTCCAAATCTCCATGTAAACAGATTAAGTCTTCTGTAGATGAATTTTCCGCCATTTTTGTTCATATGTTTATGCACCAGCGATTACTCTACTTTAGAGAAACATACTAAACAGAGAAACAGAGAAAGAGAGAGAGAGAGAGAAAGAGGAAAGGATATACGAAGTGTAGGGTTTAGGAAAGTAAGAGTATGTAGAAGATTGGTATGGGGGAGGAGAATGGGGCCGTAGCACGTTGTGACGATATACGTGTGAATAACTGCAAGTAGTTGTTAGCTTTGCTGAGATTTTACGACTCCAAACTGTTGACCGGGACAGGGTGGCGGTATGGAGGTTAAAAGAAAGATGGCAAACAAGGAGGGCGTGAAAGCAATATTTACCCAGCGCATATTAACTTACCGTGATATAGTCAGCTATCTTATGATCATATCTTCTCCTTTATTACGAAAAAGACCAAACATGCCCTTAACCTATTTAAATGCCCTCAACCTTACTTTTTAGCTTAAAAATACCCTTAAACTAACAGTTGACTTGTTTTTCCGTCTTCTGTTATTTTATGACTCCAACTTAATTCCCTTCTTTTTTTTTGGTGGGTAACATATAAATATTTGCACTAAGAGCCCGTTCGGATTAGCTGAAAAAAAGTAACTTTTAAGTATTTGTGCTTAAAAGCAGCTTTTAAGTGCTGAAACTTATTTTATAAATAAGCAGTTACCTGTTTGGATAAAAGTGCTGAAGCTTAAAAAAAGTTGTTGAAGTATTTGGTAAACAAGTGCTTGTAAGAACTTTTTTCTGTTAAAAAGACAGAAATATCCTTAAAGCTGTTAACATTATAAAAGGAGCTGATTACTACAATATACTTGATTCATAAGTAATGCAAACAAAAAATAATTTATATTTTAATTTAATTTTAATTTAAATAATTACTTAAAATAGTTTTTATTTGTTTGTCAAGAGTATTTATTTTTCAATAGTATGTTAATGACGTTTTTCAAAAAATAATTTATATAATAATTTAATTTTAATTTACCTGTTTCCTAATTTTTTTCAATGACGTGAATGTTAGGTATAAATGTCTACATAACAAATTCAAATTATAAATGACTTTCATGGGATTATGAGTGTCGCCAGTTATGTTACATATGTTTGTCAAGAGTATTTGTTTTTCAATAGCCTGTTAAAGTCAACCTGCAATTAGTACAAAATAATATTTCTCAATTGAAATGTAAAATAATAAATATTAGTGTTTTAAAAGATTCATATAAATTACAATGATTTAGGGTTTCTTTTACCGAGGGCAATTTTGGTATTATAAAAAGTTATAAGGGACAGGAGGGTAATTTCGCTGGTCAAACCAAAATGGCTTTTAAGCCAAAATAAAAAAAGTTGGGGTAGACCAACTTCTTGCTTTTAGCTTTTTTTAAGCACTTTCTTGCTTTTTTTAAGCAGCTTTTTTTTTATGCAAACACTCCATCCCATAAAAAAATGCTTAAAAGCTGGTTTGACCAGCTTTTAAGCCCATCCAAACACCCTCACAACAGGCGTAACTACAAATTATCCAAATCTGGTACAAAAATAGTTTGCACCAAAAAGCGATCAACAAAATGCACTTAAATTTAAGTCACTGTAAATTTCTTCTTTCGCCTTCAAAAATTCTACTGTTTCTTTCAAGCCATACAGACTACCAGGTAACTTGAGGAACAATGTTCCAGGTCTTTTGGTCTTTTGAGCTTTCTTGTGTAGACCCTCCTTGATCCAGCATTTCAACTTTGCCCAATACTTAGGTTAAATCTTTCACAACACATCAATCTTTCCACACTCCACTTGTATCGAATTACAAAGTGAATAAGATAACCGAAGCAATGGTCAACAGGATGGGTAGAGGATGATTGGAGCAATTAGAAGAAAAAACAGAATTTTTGATAATGAAGAAGGAATGGGATAGGGGTTTAGTGAAAATAATCGGGTTTGGGTATTACAGGATGGTAACGATATGTTAAGTTTAAATAAAATTAACCTTTGATGCGGACCACTAAAGAACGGACGTGTATTTTCATAGAGCCCTACCCAGCCAAGAAGCTTAGTATTTGGGGCATTTAAGCCAAAAATAAGATTGGGAGCATTTATGAGGTTATTTTTTAAGCCAAATTCAATATGTTAGGGGTATTTTTTATCCTTTACCCTTCTTTTTGGTTTCTAATCGGTACCTGTATTGAGACCCGTCTAAATTTGAATTTACACCGAGAAGTCCCATATTGGGATAAAACGCTCCCTAACAAAAGGTACTCCATACCCAAGGCTCGAACACGCGACCTCTGGTTAAGGATGATTTACCGCTTCACCACAACCATTGGAACCCGACTAAATCTGAATTTACACCGAGAAGTCTCATATTGGGATAAAGTGCTTCACAATAAAAGTGACTCTGTACCCAAAGGCTCGAACCCGAGACCTTTGGTTAAAGATGAAAGAGTAGTTACAACTTCACTACCTTATACTAGGTGGTTAATATGCACTTGTCATATATGCATATGTACTGTACAAAAGTTAAACTGGGGATTTAACTTTATATGTAATGTAAATAATTTTTATATTATATGTATGGTAACATGTTATGATACGTCACCTATCTTAATTTTTAAGTAGCCAGCATATACTTATTATATGCGGTTCGCCTATAATTATTATTTTTATGTAATTTGATAGTACAAATAATCAGTTATAGAAAATCCTATTCATAGTTAGAAGATAAATATTTACTCCCTCCCGTTTATTGTTAGTTGTCCACTTTTAATTTTACATTTCCTTTAAGAAAAAAATAAAGGAAGTATGCACTTTACAATTTTACTCCTAATAATATTAGCATTTTCAAAAGTATTGAAAAATAATTTGGGGAATGAGTAGTTCATGATATGGGTAAAACAGGATTAAAAAGATTATCTTTCTTTTAACGGAAAAGGCCTAAAAATATCACCCAACTAACGGAAATGGCTTATCTATATCATCCGTTAAAAGGTCGGCCTATCCATGCCATTGCCGTTATACTTTTGGCTTATTCATGCCACTAACCGTATACTTTTGGCCTATTTATGCTATTGTTCACTAACAACCCAATTTTTTTGTTTTTAAATAATAAAAATTAATTTTTCAACCCCACATTTGCCACGTGTCTTTATATTATTGGTTCTTCTTTACTTGAACCTACATTTCTTTTAATCCTGATTATGTATAATTAACCATGCCCAACCCGATAAAATCCAACCATCTTTTAACACCACCCCAAATTTCTTGTCACGACTCAAAATTCAACTAGTCGTAAAGGCACTTAACTCAACTCGTTAGGTAAGCCAATTAACAATTATCTAATTTAATGATTTTTTTAGACAAATAAATGATAAAATAACTGAACCTTAATACATTTTCCAATAGTTGGTAATACAAATCATTAGCTTTTAAGATTTAGATTTTTACAAAATGAATTGAAGTAAACACATCATCGGTCCAGTGATTTTTAAACACAAAATGAACAGTGATTTGTAAAAATCACTCATTTGGTTTCAAACTGAATAGTGATTTTTACAATGATTTGTATTTATTTGAAATCCAAGTTGTGTTTATTTCAATTCATTTTGTAAAAATCTAAATCTTATTAGAAGTTCATGATTTGTACTGCCAGTCTTTGGGAAATGTATTAAGGTTCAGTTATTTTATCATTTATTTGTCTAAAAACTATCTCATTAAATTGGATAGCTGTTAATTGGCTTACCTAGCATATTGAGTTAGGTGCTATTACGACAAGTTGGATTTTGAGTCGTGACAAGAAATTTGGGGTGGAGTTAAAAGATAGTTGGATTTTATCGGGTTGGGCATGGTTAATTATACATAACTAGGGTTAAAAGAAATGTAGGGTCAAGTAAAGAAGAACCAATAATATAAAGACACGTGGCAAATGAGTGGTTGAAAAATTAATTTTTATTATTTAAAAACAAAAAAAAATTGGGTTGTTAGTGAACAATGGCATAAATAGGCCAAAAGTATAAGGTTAGTGGCATGAATAGGCCAAAAGTATAAGGTTAGTGGCATGAATAGGCCAAAAGTATAACGGCAATAGCATGGATAGGCCGACCTTTTAATTGATGGCATAGATAAGTTATTTCCATTAGTTGAGTGGCATTTTTAGGCCTTTTCCGTTCTTTTAATTTTGTATAATGAATAAGTAAAAGTGAAATTATATTTTAAGTATACTGTAAAATCAAGAAAGTATCTTGATTGCATAAGTTTGTTTTTAAATTCAATACATAAAGGGTGCACGTGAATATATGTGATATTAGAAAACACTTTTGAATGTAACGGCCATTTGCTTTAATATTTGACTTATTATTAAAAGCATTTGGCCGACATGTTCAGGTTATAATGAGTTGTGATTGATAATCAAGTTTGAGTTTAATAAATAAGTTAGTGGCCAGCCTTGTTCTCGAAAAAGGAAAGAAAGGTTTAAGGGCTAAAAATGGAAGTATAAATCACTTTACAGCCGAGAATGGAAAAAGTAAAGCAGCAAATATTTTCCCTTTACAGGCCATGAAGTAAAAATTAGGACAAGCGCATTAGTCATAAGGGATTTTTCCAAATTTACATGGTAAGAACACTTATGTCTCTGAGAAACAAACAATCTACACTTTGCAATATTCAAAATTGTAATCTTTCATATTTGTAAATAAATAAATATAAACAAAAAAGCCATTTTCGTGAAATAAAATTTGAGACATTGTTTATCAATGAATCATCACCAATAAAATAAGAATTCCAACCAAATGTGCTTATTCATTAAGCACCCAATTTTGCGAGGAAGTACATGAAAGACAGCATTGGACAGATATACTCTTATAAAAATCAGTTGAGCTCGAGAACAATTAATGTCTCCCTCCCGTTAGGTGCTAAAATTTATGAAGGAAGACAATAATTGGTTGTTCACCTAATCAAAAGCAAGTAAAGTAATTACTTTAGGCCTCATATTTGTGGGAATCCTATTTTTTATTACACTTAGGCGTCGTTTGGTTGAAATATGATTTATATCGGTATAAGTTATGACGGTATAAGTTATGCTGGGATTAATTATGCTAGAATTGTTGTTTATTCATTATTTGGTATGTTGTATTAAGAATGACAACTGCATAATTTCTAAGGAGAAGGTATAAGTTATACCGGTGTTAATTACCCCATCTTTTATAAGGTATAAGTTATCCCAATGTTAAAATTATTAACGGAATAATTTATACCTGGTTTACTAACCAAACAGAGTATTAACACTACAAAAAAAAAAATTCCAATTGCTAACGGATTTTACCAGCGCCTCGAATTTGTTAGTGTATTAGCAACAGATTGCTAACAAAATGGTAACTAATTTATTTTTCAAAATTTAGTAACAGAATCATAACGAATTGCCAACCAAAAGTTTACTAACTAAATAATTTAGTTGGTAAATATGGCGGGAAAAATAGGCGGCTAATATAACAACTGCGTACTAACGAATTACCAACCCAAATGGTACCAACAAACATTTTTCGTTGGTAATATTACCAACGGAGTACATATCCGTTGTTAAATATGGTGGAAAAAATGAAGTATTATTTATTAACAGATTAGTAACGAATTACCAACCAATTAATTACCAATAGAAGGATTTTGTTGTCAATATTACCAACTAATTTAAAATGTGTTTGTAAATTACCAACTGAATATTATCTGTTAGTAAACTTGCCAACTGATACTTAATCGGTTGGAAAACTTTATTAATAGATCAAGATTTTGGTTTGTAATTTATTAATAGATTGAAATTAATTATTAATATTACTTACGATACTTACATTATTAATTAAAGAATAAACGAAAGTATGATCGATCTGAATTGTTCGAGTACTTCAAATCATACATTTTAACAAAATCATAAATTAAAAATCATATTATCTCAATAATTAAGTACCAAAAAAATTATATCTTTTAGACTTTTATTCGATTTCTCTGAATACAATTATTATTTTGAAATTATCAATAATATTTTCGGGTATTATTTTTACTTTATTTTTTAAAGTTAATTTAAAATATACGCTTTTAGTGTTATATTCAATTCCCTGTCTCTATTTTTCTTTCTTTATATATACATATATTCTGGGCCGCTTTTGCGGTTTTCCCCTGGGCCTGCCTTGGCCACTTCTGCGATCAAGTAACCGCATCTGCGGTCCCGCTTCTGTGGTCCAGGAACTGCAGATGCGGTTATGACAGAAGCAGCACACTTCAGTCCTTTTTCAAATTCTAACTTCACTCAAGCCTCGACCTTTTGATGCTCGGGGCTCCCGAGCCCCCGAGCCCCACCCCCCCTCCCCCGAACATACTGAAAAATCTGAAATCATGAGGCGGACCTACTTGAACCCTTGAAACACTCAAAACAATGCTAAATCGAGGAATCAAACCCCAAAACCAATTGAATCAACTCATTGAACTTCAAGTTCTTAATTTTCTTTTAACGGGTCAAAACGCCCTTAAACTACTCGGATTGACACCAAATCTTACGGGTAAGTCTTAACTGATATTTTAGACTTGTACCAAATTTCAAAACTAGAATCCGAACCCGATAACTAGGATTTCAATGAATACTTAGATTCTTTAATTCTTTAAAACTTCGATTTAATAATTTTACATAAAAATTCATTACTCGGGCTAGGGACCTCGGAATTCGATTCTGGGTATATGCCCAGGTCCCATATTTTCCCACGGACCCTCTGGGACCGTCAAATTATAAATCTGGGTCTGTTTTCCAAGAAAGTTGACCGAGGTCAAACTTGCCTTTTGAGAAATTCTTAAAGGAGTAATTGGATATATTTTTACTCAAAACCCTTCTAACTTCCGAACCAACCGTCCCCGCAAGTCATGAATTAGATAAATCGAGCGTGGAAAGGTTGAAAATCACTTAAATAGTTAGAATTTAACCTTGTGAGCCTTTATTGACTAGTTCTTACGTTGTTTAACTAGTTTGTGCTCGTTCGGCTTCGCGTTGAGGGTTTTGGCTTGTTCTTGATATTGGAAGTGCGCTTCGGAGCGAGGTGAGCCTCCTTTCTAACTTTGTAATAGGAAAATGTCCCCATAGGATTTATAAATGGATAATTGTTGCTAAATGCGGGGGATACGTGCGCACTAGGTGACGAGAGTCCGTGCGCAGCTACTACTATATTAATTATATTGTCCGGGTAATTTAGGACCCACATCATGCCTTATTTATGAAATCTCTATGTCATCTCGCTAATGAGATCGCCTAGGATATACTAGGGACTTGAAAGAGGATAAAATTAAATTTGTATAATTGGATATTTATGTGCCTTCGTATGTATACCTGATATTTGCTTGATATTTGTGGATCGGGCCGATCGCCTCGGTATGAATAGATGCATCTATAGGCGCATCGTCAACCCTCGGCAAGTGCACAGTTTATTTCTATTGGTTCGGGCCGTCGCCTCGGCATAACGTGCGCATGATTATTGTGTGAAAACTTATACTCACATTGTTCGTTATTAGACACAAAAATGGAAATAGTAAATCATGATATTGTAAGAACATGACTTATGCCTCTTGCCATAAACTGCTGATACTAGTAGTTTTCTATGCTTATAAAATATTTCATATATTATTTGACCTTAGTAAATATCAAGCCGACCTCTCGTCTCTACTTTTTCAAGATTAGACGGGATACTTACTGGGTACATGTTACTTATGTACTCATGCTACACTTCTGTACTTAAATGTACAGGATCTGAGGCAGGTGGATTTGGTTATCACTCGGGTGCGCATCAGTGAGCCATCTGGGACTTCTACGTTGAGCTGCTTCCCCTTGATGACGATCTGCAGCCGAAGAAGTCTTCTTTGTACTTTTGTTTTCTGTCTATCCTGATTCAGACAGTAGGATAGTATAGCATTCTTTTGTGTATATTCTACTAGTTGCCAGTAGCTTGTGACACCAGGTTATGGCGCACACATTAGTAGACTAATTTTGGGTTGTAATCATTATGTTTCCTACATTTCTTACTGTATTTGGTTTCTAAAACCCCATAGGGATCCTTTATCTTTTCTTAAAAATTATGATGTTTGATAAACTTGGAAATATTTTCCGCACTTGGCTTGCCCTACAAGGTTGTTGGGCGCCATCATGACCCATTATGAAAATGGGTCGTGACACCAATAAGAGTTTAAGTAGTAGCAAAAGAGTCAAGTCGTATATATAAGAGTCCTTCATAGTCTAAAACCTTCGATTCTTTTGTGATAAATATGAGTTATTATTCGATTCTGACTATTTTTAGGATCTATGACACTGGCAAGAATGGTACTAAAAAATAAAATATAATAATAAGTAGGAGATTTGAGAAACAATTAATCTTTTTTCACGTAGCATTTTTTAATTAATTAATATCCAATGATTATCTATATTTTATCAAGAAGATTATTTAAATTTTAAGATTATTTATATATAACCTAAATAGCTCTAATATTTGACATGGTTAGTGTACGCGCATCGGTGTGGGTAATAATACTAATTCTAATATTAATTAGTAATAATTTTATTGCATATTCGAACATTAAATAATTAGCTATTAATTATGTTTGGACCTAATTTATATTTTATAATTCAAACATGAGTGCAATTAAAATTTTATTATTTTATACAAATAGTTTGGTGCAATTAAAATTTATTAATTTGTATGATAATATAATAACCAAAAGATACATGTATAATTCATGTGATTAGTTAGTATTAAAATAGTTTAATTAAGAATCAAAAATAAAATTACGGAACTCAAATTAATATTTGGAGATTTTATGGATTTTAAATTTCTAACAATTAAGATTTTTTAAAT
>MU756084.1:137707-150203 GCA_026770625.1 Nicotiana glauca | reverse complement strand
TATATATATATATATATATATATATATATATATATATACACATATGTATATATATATATACATATATATATACATATATATATGTGTGTGTGTGTGTGTGTGTGTGTGTGTGTGTGTTAATTAAACGCCTACACTATACAGTATACTAATTAAATACCAAATTAAAGTACTTCCCAAAGAAAATTATATGGAGTGTACCGCTTAATTAATTACCCCACTCTTCTAAATTACACGGATTTCAGTCACACTACGCATAGACGGTACCGTCTGACGCCTACCTTCCCCACTCTCCTAAAATTACAGAGAACTTGGTGCCATTTTAGCTTCTTCTCTGTACCCACGATCACAATATGGATAATCCTTTCCATTATCTTTCCCAATCGATAGATAATCTCACAGCAGTCTCTCACAAGCTATCATTTGGAAGCTTCTCAATTCCACAATTCAATATTCAGCGGGTAAGTGGTAAGTATTTTTTATCAATCTAATTTATCCAGTATATTGTAGATATGTTGAAAGCTTTTGCTCATTATAATTGGGATTTGAGGCCTAATTTGATTATTAGTACTCTTTTGTACTATTATCTAACGATTTTTAGAAATCAATAATGATACTGTAATTCTTTTACATTATCAGGAAAGAAAGTTTGTTTGAAAAATGACTTTAAATCGCGAGTGGATGTACAGAAGGTTAACGAGAGGTTTGTATAATCCTGAATTCATAAGGGGTGTTGAGCAATTTATTGAGTTTGCAAAGAATCATCGTGAAGGGAGGGATGGTGAGAGACTAAGGTGTCCATGTGACCGAAAAAAGTGTCAGAACAGAAATTTTGAAGATGTTCTTACTGTCCACGAATATTTATTGCGCGATGGCTTTGTACCTGGATATCATATATGGTACTTGCATGGAGAAAATGAGGTTACGAGAAATATAAATCAACATGAAGAGATGCGAAATTGGGATCAGTCTATGAATACCGAATCGGTAAATGTGGGTGCAATTGATGAGCCTGGGTCACCTACTTCATACCACAGAATGGTCCTTGACGCCGCTGGCCCCTCATTCGATCCGATTGATAAGGATGAATTACCAAATCCTGATGCGCAGAAATTTTATGATATGATAGATTCTGCAAATCAAGAAGTGTGGCATAGCTGTGAAACACATTCTCAATTGTCAGCTATTGCACGTTTATTGCACATCAAGTCTGAACACCATCTATCTAATAGATGTTTTGATGACATTTTTCAATATGTGAATGAGATGATTTCTCCAGATAACCTAATGCCAAATAATTTCAATGAAACTAAGAAGTTAATGCAGGGAATGAACATGCCAGTAGAAAAAATCCATAGTTGTATAAATGCCTATATGATTTATTGGGGAGAAGACAGTGAACTTAGCCATTGCAAGTTTTATCGCCATCCCAGGTACAAGCCTACTAGGCAAATATCGAATTCAAAGAGAAATCTTGTACCATTCAAACATATGTACTACTTTCCCCTCACTCTACGATTACAATGGTTATATGCTTCCGACATGACTACTGCACATACGTGATGGCATACCGAGCATGAAGTTGAGAAAGGTGTGATGCGTCACTGTTCATATGCGCCCGCATGGAAACACTTTGATAAGATGCATCCATCTTTTGCAGCTGAAAGTCGTAATGTCAGGTTGGGGCTATGCACAAATGGTTTTCAACCATTTGGACAAACAGGTCAACAGTATTCATCTTGGCCAATAGTTGTGATACCATACAACTTGCCGCCTTGGATGTGTATGAAAGAGTCCTATTTTTATTTGTCGGTTATAGTTCCTGGACCGAAGAACCCTAAGCAAAAGCTTGATTTTTTCTTGCAGCCTTTGATTGCAGAACTAAAATATTTGTGGAGTACAGGTGTGGACACATATGATATCTCTAAGAAGCAAAATTTTAACATGCGAGCTGCTTTGATGTAGACAGTTAGTGATTTTCCTGCATATTCGATGTTGTCTGGATGGGGTACTGCAGGTAAGCTAGCATGTCCATATTATATGGAGAATACAGATGTTTTTACTTTGACTAAAGGTGGAAAACAGTCATGGTTTGACAATCATCGTAAATTCTTACCACTGGATCATCCATACAGAAATAACAGAATATCATTTAGAAAGAATAAAGTGGTCAGAACGCATCCTCCCCCGATATGGTCAGGTGATGATATATTGAAAGAGATAAATGAATTGGGGTTGAAAAAGGTAACAGAGCTTGGGGCTGATATTTTTAATGGCAAAATTAGTAAGTTATCGAGTTGGAAGAAAAGAAGCATACTTTGGGATTTGCCGTATTGGAGTACAAATCTGATCCGACACAATCTAAATGTTATGCACATCGAGAAAAACTTTTTCGAGAATGTGTTCAACACAGTGCTGGACGTAGATGGTAAAACAAAAGATAATGCCAAATCTAGAGAAACTTGAAAGAGTTCTGCCGACGCCCTAAATTACATGTTGTTGTTGACGAATATCCGAAAGCTTGTTATACACTAGACAAGAAGTCGAAAAAAGTGTTGTGTGAATGGGTGGAGAATCTGAAATTTCCAGATGGATATGTCTCAAATATGGGAAGGTGTGTGGACATGAAAAAACATAAATTGTTTGGTATGAAAAGCCACGATTGTCATGTATTCATGCAAAGATTGGTCCCTATTGCGTTTCGTGAGCTATTACCACAAAAAGTTTGGGAACCACTTGCTGAGATGAGCCTTTTATTTAGGGATCTCACTTCAACAGCAATTCGGGAAGAGGATATGGTTAGACCTAAACAAGAAATACCTGAAATTCTTTGTAAATTGGAGCGTATATTCCTAGCTTCTTTGATTCAATGGAGCATCTCCTCGTGCATCTGTCTTACAAAGCAAGAATAGCAGGTCCGGTGCAATATCGATGGATGTACCCATTTGAGAGGTAAAATTTCATCTTTCTGCTTGTATCTTTATAGTTGTTATTTATAGTTGTATCTTTATAGTTGTTGTTTATACTTGTATCTTTATAGTTGCTGCCCTGCATCCAAAACTGGATTAGTTACCTCAATTTGTTGTTGTCCAGATTTGATAGTTGTTGTTGTTCGATGAGTAGCAGCTGGATTAGTTACCACAATCCTAATAATTTCTTGCCTTTGCACCATATTAACCCCATCACCATCTGCCTTGTATCTTTATAGTTGTTGTTTATAGTTGTATATTTATAGTTGATGCCCTGTATAGTTGTTGTTTATAGTTTTATCTTTATTGTTGTTGTTTATACTTGTATCTTTATAGTTGCTGCACTGCATCCAAAACTAGATTAGTTACCTCAATTTGCTGTTGTCCAGATTTGATAGTTGCTGTTGTTCGATCAGTGGCAGCTGGATTAGTTACCACAATCCTAATAATTTTTTGCCTTTGCACCATATTAACACCATCACCATCTGCCTTGTTTCCTAATTGTGTTGGTGCATTAGCTCGATCGATTGATCCTGCTTTAGCTGTCATAGCAGTTGCTTCTTACTGTCTATACGCTGGTGGTATTTATTTCCTTTGTTCGATCCTTTTTTGTCCTTATTGTTGTTCCAATGCTGCTACAATTCCACTTGTCTCCAATGCTGATGCAAAGTTATCCATGTCTCTCTTTTTTTCTGCCCATGCTTGTCTACTAAGTTGGCCTCCTGCTTCTTTTTTGCTCTCGATTCTACATGACTTCTTATTGTTTTTGATTGATTTCTTCTCATGAGTTTCTTCTATGTATGTCCTTCTCTGATGATGTATAGAATTCCTATTGTCTTGTGTGCTATACTTGTCCGAAAATCCTAGCCAAAGTTGCCTTGTGGATTGCCATTTCCAAATTAGCTCTTGCCTGAGTTGCATGCACTCCATATCACCTCTGGATCTTATGTTGCTGACTAGCCCCTGTATGAAATTTGAATCATGGGCTACTGTACCAAAGTGATGCATATGACTGTTATTCCAAAATGCAGCTACACTGCCCAAAACTCTTGGCCAACATCTGGTGCATACATGAATGTACATGATCATATGGGCCTTGTGTTTGCCCCTTTCTGTCGATTTTACTATGGTTCTGCTCGCCCATGATTCTCCCACACTGGACTGAGTACATGGTACTAATACCACCAGTGCAAGGTCCTCCTGATGTGGAATATAACCACAGTCATGAAAATTCCTGCAAAACAGTACCATGTGTCAGTGAAAAATAAGATCACTATGTCCTTTTCCTGTTGGTTATAGTGATCTATCCTGCTATTCATGAGTCTTGTGCACATCTGCATCATCCAGTTGATCAGTTTAACTGTCCACATAATGTGCATAGAAGTGACCCAATCCATATGAAAATTTTCCTTGTGAGTTGACTGATGTTCTCCTGAATATTGCCCCTGCCAGTAACCATTTCTCTTAGACATTCTGGTCACCTTTGTTATTTTTCCTGTTTGTATTTTGAAAATCCTAGCTGCTACACTACTGCATAGATGCAGATTGTTCCCACTGAGATGCATTAGCCCAATTCGCTTAAGCATTCTAGGCTTTGGCTCTCCTGATGCTGCTGCTTTTTGCCACCAACTCTGCTGCTGCAAAATGCAAAAACCAATAGAGTTTCCTGCTTAACAAGCACATCTATGCTTGCCTTTGATTTCTACTTGTATCTGTTTACTGCCTTAGGTCAAATTCATGCCTTTATTTATTTGTTTTAATTAATATGAACAGAATATAACATTGATATGAATGACTCATAATTTGAGCATATGTGTTATTTCCAGGAACCTTCAGAAATTGAAAAATAATGTTCAAAATAAGGCACAAGTTGAAGGATCCATATGCAATGCGTATTTAGTTGAGTAAGCTTCATCTTTTTGTTCACACTACTTTGAACCTCATGTTTACACAAGCATAGGAAAGTTCCACGGAATGATGATGGTGGTACAAAGGAAAGGGATGAGCGCGATGGTAATCTTTCTATATTTACCTATCCAGATAAAGCATTTGGGAGATGTAAACCAAGATATATGACTGAAGAAGAACTTGATGCAGCTCATATTTATATTTTATTAAATTGCCCAGAAGTACACCCATATATTGAGTAAGACTTTAAGCTTTTGTTTTCATTTATAGATTAGCATAATCATCAAAACACTTAATATATCATTTTCTTGGATGTGATTCAAAGGATTTTTATTGACTCCCTTCGTCAAAATTTCCCACAAATTACGGAGAAGGAAGTGGATAGGAAACTTGATGAAGATTTTGCATCATGGTTTAAAAGATATGTATGTACTTGTACAATATCCTTCCAATTATACTTACCTCACTTACGAGCAGCTCTAATTATTTTTCTTTTATAGGCACGAGTCCACATAGATAATCAGTTCATCACGGCCCTTGCAGAAGGTCCGTGTTGAACAGCGCAACCATGGACCAGTTATATTGCCAACGGCTTTAAATTTCACACTAAAAGCTGTAGTTCTTCTAGAGAATCTAACAACAGCGGTCTATTCATAAAAGGAACTAACTATAGTGCAGATGATAGTGACTACTATGGCGTGCTAACTGATATCCTTGAATTGGAGTACAAGGGTAGTGAGCATATAAAGAGAACTGTTTTATTTAAGTGCGAGTAGTTGGATCCCACACCAAAGGCAGGAATGAAGATTCACCCACAATATAAACTTGTGGATATCAACCATGAAAAGAAGTTAAAGAAGTATGAACCATTTGTTTTGGCAATGCAAGTGGCTCAAGTGTATTATACAACTTATCCTAGCTTACGACGTGATAAGAGTGAGTGGTGGGTTGTGTGTAAAGTAAAAGCACGGGGTTTGGTGGACATGCCTCCATCATCTTCACAGTCAAATCCGATAGATGGTGTTGAGCCATTCCAATCTGAGGAAGATGGTTTAACATTTGATGTGGTACATAACAATGAAATTGTTCTCCTAAATGATCCAAATGGTGGATTCATAAACATAAGAGACGAGGATGATGATTTAGATGATGAGGTAGAACTTCATGTTGAATTTGGATCGGACGAAGATGAGGATGAGGATGAGGATGAGGATGAGGATGAGGATGAGGATAATGAGGATGAAGAGCTATATGATGAAAATGACAGTGAATAGGGTCAAAGTGCTTCAATCTCTTCAATTATAGAGTCTGAATGAATGAAACATAGTATATAATTTATTTTTAATTTTTAGTTTTTAAGAAAAAGTTCCTGGATTTCACATTTTATGGGTTCTTATTTTTTTAACTTAAGTAAATTTGTTCCTTTTTAGATGTTTGTCTTTTGAAATACTAATTATAAAGTAAATTTGTTCCTTTTTAGATGTTTGTCTTTTGAATCTGCCATGTCTAGATTAATACTTGTATGCCTTATTTTTTTTCAGATCATTTTGTTCTTGGAGTAATGTATCATTTAATTACTCTTGCAATAATATATCAATTACTGTATCCAATTATATTTGACCATGATTCATTAATTATGTTATTTGTTCATCTGCATCTTACTTTGGAATCGCAGATATGGCACCTAGGGGAGGTGGAGCACGTAGATATGTTGAAAACAAGAATGCAAACACACTAAGATCTCCTGAGATGTTGAGTCCCACATCTGACCAGTCAGTTACAGAAACACCACATTTGGATGCAACTATAAACAGATCCTTACCATCTTCTTCTTCTGATCTCGGTACACCTAGATATGAAATCCGATCAGCAAGTTCGTCAAATACAATTGGCGGCAACCGTATCCCAATTACAATCGTCCCTGGAGGGTAAGAGTAAAAGTGTCACTTGTTTATATTTTTTTTAATTTTTGTTTCGTGCTTATCTGGTGTGTATCAGTGCATCTCAAATGATTCTTGAAAGAATATGAAAGCCTTAAATGGAATGGAGTAACAACATAATTCGTTTCTTATTTACTTTAGCCAACTGGACCCGGGCAATGACGTCGCTCGGTCTGTCACAAAAATCTTCAAGGAGAAACTGGATCCTGAAGGACATAATTAGAAGTCTGTTACACTGGAGACAAAAGACTTCTATTGGGAAGAGTTTAAGGTAAATTTATAGTATTATAAGATCGATAATATTTGGAGTTCCTTTATCTTTCTTGAGCCGATGATTTACTACACTCGATATAAGTTGTTGTTGTTGTTGTTATCAATATCTTGTGTTATTTTCATTTGATCTTCTCAAACGGAAACGATTTCAGTGGGACACTGCAATTGAAGGTTCCGTAAAGGACAAGTTTATGAGCAAATGTGCAGAACGATACAAGGGTATGTTATCTGAAGCAAGAAATTGTGAGAAGAAGCGCAAAACTATTCCAGTATCTATTTGGGACAGTTGGAAGCCTCACTGGGAGACTGAGGCTTTTAAAGCCAAGTCCGCGCAATGCTCAAGGAATTAGCTAAGTGAGAAAGGTGGTGAAGGGTCTGGTCCCTCACGCCATACAGGAGGCTCCATAAGTCACCGAGAACATGCAAGACAACTGGTATATTCCTTTTTTATTAGCCAAGTTATAATATCTCCAAAGCTAGTGATTATGTATTAATATAGTAAACGTGGTTTTCAATTCTAGGCTAAAGAACTAGGAAGACCAGCTCATCCACATGAGCTTCTGAAGAAGACACATGTCAAGGCGAACAAGGAATTTGTGGACCAGAAATCTAAGAGCACTTATGTAAGTTACTTCTCCCATTCTTGTCTTCTTGAATAGTGCATCTCCAAAGGACAAAACATTGATTAAGCAACCTATAGGGAAGGTAAGTTTCTGGAAGTAGTAACTATCAGATTCGAGTATGTTTTAACAGAAAGAGCATTTGCAACATTAGCTGGAACATTATGCCATACATCATCTAAGGCTTTTGCAACATATCTGCTAAGGCGGAACATATCTGTTCTCTCATAGAATCCCTGTTATTTGCATCGAGTGTAAAAACTCTAGCTCCAGGATGATTTCTCATTCTCGCAACGCAAAAATCCAAAACCATGTTGGTTTATTTTTTTCTTTGATGAGTAAAAGAAAGTTGGTTAACAAGTCCAACACTCATGGAAAACAGAGAGATCAAAGCAGAGAATAAAAGACAACAAAATAACAATATGTATAAGATTTGTGAAAAAATGACCAAGAAAAGAGGCATAAGTTGAATACGCAGAGTACCCCGGAGTGGTCAAGTCGATAGCTTATGTAAGTACATCCATGTCATTTATTGGCAAGTAAAAGTAAAGCACCTATCTTGCGAGTACATATCTCCTATGACCAATTTTGAATGAGTGATACCCAAAATTGGTCTTACAATTTGAACTAAGAAATGTAGAAACTTGTAGTCTATAACAGTATAAACGAAACAGAATATAAACTGGCATTCACAACCTCCAGCTCTCTTTATGATGATCCTACTTTAACTTTATGAAATCTTCTATGCTTACTAAGCTGAGTAAGACAAATGCAATACATAACTGGAAATAATCAAGATCTTCGGATAATTGGACGTTGGAACTAGTCATACAGAAGCCCACTAATAGTAGTTTCTTCTGATTTGGGAGGGGGGGTTCAAACTGGCTCGATAACCTTCTGTACTTCCCCATAACATGAAACTCAAACCTAATTAGATGAGAATGTATCTGCTGTTGAAAGCAGAT
This sequence comes from Nicotiana glauca, assembly GCA_026770625.1. Lineage (NCBI taxonomy): Eukaryota > Viridiplantae > Streptophyta > Magnoliopsida > Solanales > Solanaceae > Nicotiana > Nicotiana glauca. Next base: position 141,531 of record MU756084.1, on the reverse strand, counting down.
GAAATGATGATCCTGCTTTAACTTGATGAAATCTTCTATGCTTACTTGTGCTTTAGCTTTTTGGTTGATAGTTTTATGTGCTCAACACCGATATCACATAGTGTATTCTAAGCAAATCAACTAACCGATGTATAAACATTAACACTGCGATGTTTTCCCATTTGTAGCATTTAATTCCTCTTGAATTGCCATAATTTTGATCCTCTTCCCATTGATGCATCATCTGTGAGACACAAGTATCCAGTAACTTGTTAATTTCTGACTTTGCATACACCATACCCGTGTATTCCTTCTGGTCTTCTCTTCTTGTCAACTGTATGTACTATTTGATCCCTTGCATTGCCACACATTTTTGTAGATTAATTCCTGTGTCCTCAATTTGTCGTCTGCTGCTTTCAGTAATTGATATCCTTCATGTGATGTGATACTACAATTGTGCATTAGGATAAGACTCCCCATTGCACTCTTGCTCCCTGTTTTTGTCTGCCAAAGGTCCCATGTTGCCTGATTGAAACTCAAAATTCTGGCCAGATTCTGCATGCCTATGCTGTTTTGTTTCTGCTGTTCGTGTACCCTCCTGTATGCTTGTGTGTTATCTATTGATTGGAACCATACTTGGGTTGTAGTAGTATCATAGTATGTTGTTATTTAATTACTACCTTCACCCAAGATTTCCTTATGTGAGCTCAAAATTCCCAGTTTATCAGCGTTTCTGGGCAAATTTTTCCATGTGTTTACATTTATGCCTCCTACTGTTGCTCCTTTAAGGGGTTGAGCCACAAGAGCTAATACCACCCTTGAAAGTTGCATCAAATAGAAAGGCATAGATGCAGACCCTTCTCCTGCAAAACAGAACATTAAGTTAGTAAAATACAATACCATCATTTCCTCCTCGCAAAAGGTTTGGATCTGGTATTCTGCAGCCTTGTAGAATGTTGCACTCTTCAATGCCTGACTTCTTGTCTGTGTTGCCCCTATTTTTGACTGAAGGTCACTCCATCCTCTCATTGATCTTGTGAGCTGCTTAGTGATTCCCAGGTTGTTTGCTTCAGGTGCCACAAATGTTGTACTGCAGCAACAATGTAGCACCCTCCTGTATTTGTTTGTCCAGTAGAACTTGATCATTGGCCTACTGAACATCATCCATGCTTTCATGCTTGTGCTCATCTCTGATATTCCATCTAGGGAATGAGCACACTGTGCTGATACCACCCTTAAACAGTTTATCAGTAGATGAGGCATGAACACAATAACTTGTCCTGCAAAAGAGAAAACATAGTTAGTTAAAAAAAATAGGTACTCTGATCTTCTCCCAAAGGATTTGATCATAGTAAGCCCTGCTGTCTTTTATGCCCAACTTGAACTCCATCAGCACCAGCCACAAATCCTTATTCACCACCCTCCTCATCCAAAACTCCTGCTTGATCTGAGCATATATATATTGTTTCGAAACATTTTTTTTATCGATTAAGGGTCTATCAGAAACTACATGTATACCATCACTCAGAGTAGAGGTAAAGGTGTGCGTACACTTCAGGTTCCCCACCACTTTTGAAATCATATTGGGTATGTTATTGCAAACTATAATAGACATCGTCAAAGTTTGATATCTTCATGGCTATAAAAATAGGATTGGTACTTCTTTAATGATACAACTGATGAATATGTAACTCTATTTTACAGCGAAAGCTATCAGGTTAATAATTTATAACCTCAAGAGAAGCATGATGAAAGAATAAAATCGGCAAATTTGATAAGCATATATCTACAACATCTCTAACACAATAATCATCAGATTACCTTTTTGCTGTGACGTTTGCTACTTTGATTGTGATGGCCATTCAGTTTTAACATATATATCTATAGTAGTCAGTGTCATAATTTATAGGATTAGCACAAAGCATACAAGATGTTACTTAAGAGTCAAAGAATTGATGATAAATGAATGTTATTTTCAAGTGGAAAGCATTCTTCTAATTTTGCAAATCTTCAATATTTTGTGTGACGACCCGCCCCGTCGTCACATGAGTTACCGCCCCGTTTTTCCCTTATTGTGTTGATTCATGTTTCAATATCAGTATTAGATTCGATCGGGTGTAATTGAATTGGTTTTGGTTGAAAATGAGGCACATAGCATCTTAGAAGAAAGCTTGTTTTAGAAAAGTCAACCGGAAGTTGACTATGTGGTTAGAGGATCGGATGTGAATTTCGGTGGTTCGGTTAGCTTCAGGGGATGATTTGTGACTTAGGAGTGCGATCGGTCGAATTTGGAGTTCCGGTGTAGAATTAGGCTTGAATTGGCGAAGTTGGAATTTTGGCGAATTCCGATTGATAGGTGAGATTTTGATCCGAGGGTCCGAATGGAATTTCGGGAGTTACAGTAGCTTCGTTAGGTGATTTTGGATATGTCTGCAAATTTTCAGTTCATTCGGACGTCGGTTGGTTGGGTTTTTGATCGAATGTGAGATTCGGAAGTTTTAGTTAAGCTTAGGCTTGAATCCGTCGTGATTTGATGATTTCTGTGTTAATGGACGTGTTTCGATGATTGGAACAAGTTCATATGATGTTTTAGAGTAGGTTGGTGTTTTTGGTTGGGGTTCGGCGGCCTCGGGGTGATTTCGGGTATTCAAACGGACCCTTTTTGGTTTGTGAAGAGATCAGATTTTTTGCTGTTAGTGTTGCAGGCCATTGTGCATCGCGTTCGCGTGATGAGGGATGCGAACGTGTAGAGCATTTTGAGAAGGCCTGGAAATTAGCCTTCACGTTCGCGAAGGAGAGGCCGCGTTCGCGTAGGTGTTGAGTCCTGAAGGATCGCAGTCGCGTGAGGAGAGCCGCGTTCGCGTAGGCCAGGGAAGTGGGTCATCGCATTCGCGATGAAGGTACCGCGTTCGCGTAAGAGGGCTTGGGATTCCAGACCAGGTAAAGCATCGCGTTCGCGATACTTGGGACGTATTCGCGTAGTGGAAGGACTATTGAGTAATGCGTTCGTGTAGATGGGGTCGCGTTCGCGTAAGCAATTTTTGAATTCACGTTCGCGTGGCTATGGTCGCGAACGCGATGAAGGAATTTGCTGGGCGGACAGAAGGGTTTATAAACATTTCCTCCGCGAGCTAAAGTCATTTTTCACCATTGTTGAGCATATTTGGGAGCTTTTGACGAGGGATTAAGAGGGTTTCGACTAGAATTCGATTGGAGGTAAGTTTTATGAGTCAAATACGTGATTTTATTGAAGATTTATCATTGAAATCTCTGAAAATTGGGTGAAAATTGAAGAAACTAGGGCTTGATTTTTTGGAATGTAAAAATTGGAATTTGAAGGGGCATTTGAACTCCAATTTTGATAAATTTTATATGTACGGACTCGTGGGAGACGAGGATTCCGGAAATATAAATTTCGTAATTTTTTGAGAAGCGGGCCCGAGGCTCGGGTTTTGCTAGTTTCGAGATTTTTGTCATATTTCGATTGTTTTCGATTGGTTGTTGTCACATTAGCATATTATAATGTATTCCTTATGATTTTGGTTAGATTTGACGCGCGTGGAGGCCGGTTTGAGGAGCAAAGGCATCGCGGGCTAAAGTTTTCGCCGGTTCGAGGTGAGTAATACTTGTGAATGATATCCTGAGGGTTTGAAACCCCGGATTTGCATATTATAGTGCTGTATTGTGGTGACTTGCACGCCAGGTATGAGCGTGGGGTAGAGCACCGTTGGGGATTGTGACTTGGTTAGTCCTGGTTGTTGATTTTACTGCGTGATTGATTGAAAACTACTTGATGCTATCATGATTTGGGCTGATTGCCATGTTTTGGGCTTCGTGCCGATTAT
>MU756084.1:119725-132162 GCA_026770625.1 Nicotiana glauca | reverse complement strand
ATGTGAGGTTCTAATCTTGTGTAAGATTTCAGAGGGTGAAATGTAGTTCTATGGTTTATGGACTAAATGGGTTGAAAAATTTCAGCTATATTATGTTGTCGGACCTATATAAGATAGGGTGACGTGGGATCACCCCGGTTTATATGCATGGTAAAGTTATTCAGCTATACTTCTAGGATAACTCTGGGTCCGCTCGAGGACGAGCGTTTGTTTAAGTTGGGGAGGATGCGACGACCCGACCCGTCATCACGTGAGTTACCGCCCCATTTTCCCCTTATTATGTTGATTCATGTTTCAATATCAGTATTAGATTCGATCGAGTGTAATTGAATTGGTTTTGGTTGAAAATGAGGCACATAGCCTCTTAGAAGAAAGCTTGTTTTAGAAAAATTAACTGGAAGTTGACTATATGGTTAAAGGGCTCGGATGTGAATTCTGGTGGTTCGGTTAGCTTCGGGGGATGATTTGTGACTTAGGAGTGCGATCGGAATCAAATTTGGAGGTCCGGTGTAGAATTAGGCTTGAATTGGCGAAGTTGGAATTTTGGCGAATTCCGGTTGATAGGTGAGATTTTGATCCGAGGGTCGGAATGGAATTCCGGGAGTTGAAGTAGCTTCGTTAGGTGATTTTGGATATGTCTGCAAATTTTCAGATCATTCGAACGTCGGTTGGTCGGGTTTTTGATCAAATGTGAGATTCGGAAGTTTTAGTTAAACTTAGGCTTGAATCCGTCGTGATTTGATGATTTCTGTGTTAATGGACGTGTTTTGATGATTGGAACAAGTTCGTATGATGTTTTGGAGTAGGTTGGTGTTTTTGGTTGGAGTCTCGGGGGCCTCGGGGTGATTTCGGGTGTTCAAACGGACCCTTTTTGGTTTGTGAAAAGATCGGATTTTCTGCTGTTAGTGTTGCAGGCCATTGTGCATCGCGTTCGCGTGATGAGGGATGCGAACACATAGAGCATTTTGAGAAGGCCTAGAAATTAGCCTTCGCGTTCGCTTAGGAGAGGCCGCGTTCGCGTAGGTGTTGAGTCCTGAAGGATTGCGGTCGCGTAAGGAGATCCGCGTTCGCGTAGGCCAGGGAAGTGGGCCATCGCGTTCGCGATGAAGGTACCGCGTTCGTGTAAGAGGGCTTAGGAGCCCAGACCAGGTAAAGCATCGCGTTCGCGATACTTGGGACGCATTCGCGTAGTGGAAGGACTGTTGAGTAACGCGTTCGCGTAGATGGGGTCGCGTTCGCATAAGGAATTTTTGAATTTTTAAAATATTGGTCTTCGCGTTCGCGTGGCTATGGCCGCGAACGCGATGAAGGAATTTGCTAGGCGGACAGAAGGGTTTATAAACATTTTCTCCGCGAGCTAAAGTTATTTTTCACCATTGTTGAGCATATTTGGGAGCTTTTGACGAGGGATTAAGAGGGTTTCGACTAAGATTCGATTGGAGTTAAGTTTTATGAGTCAAATACGTGATTTTATTGAAGATTTATCATTGAAATCTCTAAAAATTGGGTGAAAATTGAAGAAACTAGGGCTTGGTTTTTTGGAATGTAAGAATTGGAATTTGAAGGGGCATTTGAACTCCGATTTTGATATATTTTATATGTACGGACTCGTGGCGAGACGAGGATTCTGGAAATGTGAATTTTATAATTTTTCGAGAAGTGGGCCCGGGGCTCGGATTTTGCTAGTTTCGAGATTTTTATCATATTTCGATTATTTTCGATTGGGTGTTGTCACATTAGCATATTATAATGTATTCCTTATGATTTTGGTTAGATTTGACGCGCGTGGAGGCTGGTTTGAGGAGCAAAGGCGTCGCGGGCTAAAGTTTTCGCCGGTTCGAGGTGAGTAATACTTGTGAATGATATCCTGAGAGTTTGAAACCCCGAATTTGCACATCATACTGCTGTATTGTGGTGACTTGCACGCCAGGTATGAGCGTGGGGTAGAGCACCGTCCCGGTTGTTGATTTTACTGCGTGATTGATTGAAAACTACTTGATGCTATCATGATTTGGGCTGATTGCCATGTTTTGGGCTTCGTGCCGATTATTTGAATCCTTCAGGGATTGATATCACTGTTTTTGCATTACGTTGCATATTATTTGATCTCAGTCCAAGGTTCTAAATATTGTTTTGCAAACTCAGTCATCTTTCTAAGATTTGAAAACTTAAATGATATTTTACTGACGTTTTGAGCTGAGAACTGCTATTTTACTATTGCCCAAGGGGCTTATGTGCATTGCTGGACTGAGCATGGATCGGGCTGCGTACCGCAGTAGTGTTATGTGTGCATTTCTGGACTGAGATATGGATCGGGCTGCATGTCGCAGCAGTATATACATATACATGCATGGATCGGCCTGCACGCCGCAGTAGTATATTATATGGATCGGACTGCACGCCGCAGTAGTACATTATATGGATCAGACTGCACGCTGCAGTGATATATTATGTGGATCAGACTGCACGCTGCAGTATTATAGCGCTTGGACTGTAGGATCCCCTCCGGAGTCTGTACACACCCCCAGTGAGCGCAGGGTACCCAAATGGATCGGGCTACGCGCCGCAGCGCTCATGTGCATTGCATTGCATTCATGCATTCATTCCTGTTTGTACTACATGGCATGATTTTATGCACTCACATATCATTGGCATACATGCTATTACTTGCCTTGTTGCCCAGATACCCTGGTGTTACATGTTAAGGAGTGCTTAGCCCGAGAGGCTGTGTTGTACTTTGTGAGTTGGGAGTGAGCCCGCAGGGCTGATACTGTACTGAGAGGTTGATACTGAGCCCGAGGGGCAGATTTCTAATTATTCCCTACTTGTTAAAATTATTTTCGCAACTGTTGAAAAGGCATATTTGCAAAACAGATTTTTAACTGAGCTTGAGATTTTCTAAAGGGTTTTCTCGGTGTTACGATTTTACTATTTTTCTAAAAGGGTTGTACTGTCTGTTATAGTATTTTGGAGTGCTCATACGTATTTTCTTATCGCTCAGATATTATTCGCTCTTATTACCACTGAGTTGGAAGTACTCACTTTACTCCCTGACCTCGCGTGCAGTTGCAGGTACTGTTCACCCGGTAGCGGGTTAGTAGCGAATTGAAGGTACTGCTATCGTAGCTAAGCAAGGTGACCGCTGGCGTTCACGGCACCGAGATTCTTCTTCTTCTTGATTTCCAGATTTTTTTTACTCTATGTATTATAGACTTTAAAATTGTAATAAAGACCCTACTAGATGCTCGTGACTTGTGACACCCCGGTCGGGCTGAGTTAGGCTATTATATTGATGATTAATGTTCTTTAAGTTGCATTTTTCATCTATTTATGTTTAGTAGGTGTTAAAGAAATGGATTGGGTTAGTTGGCTGGCCTTGTCTTCATGAGAGGCGCCATCCCGACCGGGTAAGGAGATTGGGTCGTGACATTTTGTCTAAGGGTCCCAACTACAAGTTATATTAGGGCTGTCAAATTTGGCCCAAGCCCAAATGACCCGCCCAAGGTTGTATTGGTTATTGACCCGCCCATTTATTGAACTTAGCCCATCTTAACCTAACTCATCTCAATCCATTTAAAGTTGGGCTAATTTTTAGCCCAAATTGATCTATAAGTAAGTTTGTCAAAATATCTTAGAAATAATTTATTTTTTTATTTAATATTTTAAAAATGACCATAATAAAAGTAAAAAAGCCTTATTTAGTAATTATACAATTTATAAGAAAATGGCACATATTAATTAAAGTTTAATAAGAGTTGGGCGGGTTGGGTTATGACCCGAATTTTAACCCATCTTGACCCAACCCATCTTAGCCCAAGTAACTTTTGGGCGGGTCTCAACCCATTTTGATCCGCCCAAAATTGACTCAACCCGCCCATTTGACACCTCTAGGTTATATATACCACATTTTACTTGCTCAATATTTTGATATGTCTTCACATGTTGTTTGTTATGTTCTGGCAACTTTGTACTAGCCATTACCATGTTTAGCAAGAAACTGTGGAGCTTGACTTGCCTTAGATTGCATTTGCTGAATTTTGAATGCCTTCAATACGTGGAAAGTTTTCTACGTATTCACGATTTACACACCATCTGTCATATTTCATGGGTTATAACATTGTTGTTGCTGATAGTTGTTTGATGAAGTGTTGGTTTTCATTTGTTGCAATACACACACACACTACGAAACATAGTCTTATTTCTTCAAGCAATCACAATTCACGCCTCTAATGTAAGGTTTTTTTGTTCCTTTTCTTGTCTTTTGATAATATCATAACCTACTAATTTACTTCAATTTCGTTTCTTTGGTTGAGGTTAACTGAACCTCTAGTTCTATCGACTGGGCATTATTTCAGTTTAGCTCATTTATTGACATTTGAGTTTTCAGTTTTATTACCTTTATGACTGTGTTCTTGATGTTTTCTCTGTCAAAGTTATTATTATAGAGTTTATATCATTTTCTTTTTGTCCAATACGCCATAATGTCTAAAATTGTATCTGCGTCTCAGCCTGAAGATGGGCCCAGTGAGCCTCCTGAAGTTGATTTCTCACAAATTTATTTGGAGGAAGTCGGTGTTAAGAAGACGCGCATTTATGGTCTTGGTTCTCAAGCTCCTTTCTACGGGCATGTTGGTGCTTCCTCCAACTCGATATCTCCATCTCAAGATCTAAACTTCAATGCTCGGGTGAGTGAACGTGTAGGACATCGTTTGCAAGAAATTAAGGAAGAGATGAAGCATGAGATGAGATCAGAGATCAAAGAAGAGATTAGACAAGAAACGAGAGAGAAAATGTGTGAAGAAATGAGACACGAAATGCAGCAAGAGGTGCGCGAGCAAGTTGATCAACTACTCCAAAACCGTCTGTCGGTCCTCATAGGTGGCTTATCTACACCGCCTTCTCGTAGACACGACTCGTCGCCAAATGACACGAGTCGTATTTAGATTTATGTTAGCTTCTTTTATGTTAGACACGTCTTGGATTCTGCAACTCGCCGCCAAATGACACGAGTCGTATTTAGATTTATGTTAGCTTCTTTTATGTTAGACACATCTTGGATTCTGCTTTCAACTTCATGATAGATATTATTATTTATAAAGTTTTAGTATGTTTTTTATTTTGTTTACGTTTTTTTGGGATCTTTTAAAGCTTTAAATTAATATTAATATAATTATTATAACCATATTTGTTAATGAATTTGAAATTTGTTTGTAAATTACCTACAATTTACTAAACAGAACTTTTCCATAGACAAAATTACCAACCGATTACTAATGTATTTTTAAAAATATACTATCGGATTTACCAACCAAATTAGTATCCATTAGTATAGTTGCTAATAGAATACTAATAGAATTTTTCTTGTTACTAAATTTACCAACCAGTTACAAACACAATTTAAATAATCAAAAACCAATTTTACTAACTCAATTTCTATATGTTAGTAAATTTACCAACGAAAATCTTGGACTCAAGATTCAAAAATTGCCAACAAATTTATTTGGTATTTACTAACTAATTTTTAGTTGGTAATTTTACCAACAAATTTAATATGGTTGGTAAAATTTACCATCGAGCCATTTAGCAACAGGTCAATATCCGTTGATAATCTGTTAGTAATTCAAAATGCCAACCAATTTGATCAATTTAACAACATTATTTTTTGTTGGTAATTGGTTTTTTTTTTTGTTTTTTGTAGTGTAAGGTGGTATTAAATTTTTATCACCCTCTTATACCTTCTTATACTTCATACCAAACGACCTCTTAATGGGCTATTATAAGTTTAAAATTGATTATATGAAGTGAAATTTTTTTATTTCTTTCCTTAACAAGTAAAGAGAAGAAAGATTTGCAACTGCTATGATTTTTGCCACGAAAATTGCACTTGAAATGAATATCGAATCCGAATTTCATAAAAAATGTATGATATATGTGAAGTAACAATTTGATGAGAATATTGATAATAAAATCTCAAAATCTTTCGAAGAGTCCTTCGGAGTTAATTACTTTATACATAGTAGACAATGCTATTTTTTCTTCACTTCAAAATAGATTTGTATAATTCGAAGCGCATGGAAATATTTTTGGTTTTCTATTTAGCGGTAAAAATTAAGATCACTAAAGCATAATAATCAACTCGATATTGATGGTTTAGATTTATTTTCAGAACTAAAAATATTAAGAAAACTAATACAATTAGAAGATAACAGTTTAATTGATACTCAACTAAAAAGATTTGATTCTTTCCCAAATGCCTATATTACTTATGGAATAATCTTAACAACTCTTGTTATCGCTGCTTCAGCAGAAGAAATTTTCAAATTTAAATTGATAAAATCTTATCTAAGATCAGCAATATCTCAAGAAAGTTTAAATAGATTATCTATATTGTTAATTAATAAAGAATTATTATGAGTTATTGATTATAAAAAAATTTATTAATAACTTTATATCTAAAAACGTTAAAAAATAAATTTCAAATATATATATATATATATATATTTATTTATTTATATTTTAATGTTAAGGTCCCTCATAAAGTTTGGTATGCCACATAACTCGTCGGGCCACTCCTGTTGACATACATCCATAGTTACAATGAAATATAATATTGAATTTTTTACCTCCTATAGCAAAGGTTAACACCTTATTTATTTTAAATAAATATCATTTAAAAAAATTATATTCTACAGATACATTTTAAGGTTTATAGCAAAATATTTAATTTTGGTTACCTCCTAACCCTAAGCCACTAAATACGCTCTTCAGTTACACTATTTTCTTTCTCTCTCTACTTTGATACATCCAATCTTTTTCCCCCATTCTCTGAAAACATGATGCTCAATCTCAAAATTTCTCTCACTCGCACTATTTTTTTTTTATTCCGATCAATTCTAGCATCGAATATTTGAATTGCGATTTCTCTGTCATCAATGCGCTCTCTCGGAAGTCTCAAAACCACTTGAGTTTACTATATATTCAAAGGTTAAATTGTTTATCTATTTGTTCATTCTTCATCTATTGGCTGCTGCCAATGTTAGAGGCACGAGATCAAGAAAGGAGATTTCTCTGTTAAGGTCATTAAAAGCAAATCAAATCCCTAACCAAATCACTAAAAGCAGTTAATGAAAATAAGAAGACGCATGGTGTACCTTCAAATCTCAAAGGTGTCACATGTTGTACTTTCAAACGTTGCTACAGCGGATTCGCTGGAAATCAGGGTTTGTTCTTGAACAAAGACGATGGAGTTTGGGCCTGAGCAACTTATTTTCTGTTAATATATTTCAATTGTTTTCATGTATTTCATTGTATTCATTGTCTTTTTTTCATTGTAATTCAATGTATCTAGTTGTATTTCATGTATTTCATTGTATTCACTGTCCTTTTTTTCATTGTATTTCAATGTATCCCGCTATATTCTATGTATTTTATTATATTCATGGTCTCGCTATATGCCATGAATGTATTCATATATTTTTTTTAATTAATATAATTTATATATTCAAATTTATTATATAATTTCTCTGAAGATTGCTATATTTTCTGGGTATTTTTCGATTGAGAATCTTTTTTATAACTGAAAATACAAAATCTATGTGTTATAATTGAGTTTGTTGAGTTATATTAGGAGTCTATTATGTTAATTGATTCACTTCCCGTTTTAAAAACAGTGTAATCCCCTATTTCACGCCGTGAATACAGTCGAATACAATAATCTGTCCAACTGTAATTCCATGTTTCACTCTATGAATATAGTCGAATACACTCGAATACAACAACTGATTATCTGGACTTCCCTGATTTACGCCTATTTTTGCTATTGTATTCATGAATACAATAGCTTAAATACATCAAATACATCTTATAACCACAAAAAAGAGTATCTATAATCCGTAATATAGCAAATGATATTTATAGATGACTAATTACTGCTAAAAGATAGTAGTACTTTACAATATTCTACTTTCTCATTTATTCCGTTTTTGGTAATATAGGTGACCTGTGGAATACTTAATTCTAAACCATACAATTGCGCTCCACGTACTCTCTTTGATTTTGACACTAAGGGGTCGTTTGGTAGGTTGCATAAGAATAATGCTGAATAGGGTGTATTAGTAATGCTGGTATTAGTTATGCTTGCATTAGTTATGCTGGTATTAGTTATGCTGGTATTAGCTATGCTAACATATTTCTTATTCATTGTTTGGTTTGATGTATTAAAACATTGCACAATTTCGAAAAGAATTATTTGTTTATAAAAATGCCCTCAAAACTAGTCCACACTCTAACTTTTTAAAAGAAACATATATTGAGAAATGGTTTTATATGAAAAGGTTTAAAAAAAATATTTTATTTGTCTACCTATATTGTAAAATAAAATTAAATATTTATTTATAAAAATAAAAAGAAAATATGCTAAGAATTTATTTATTTACTAGGGATATAATTTTGTTTCTCACTATTTGGATTATTTTGAACTTGTATTAATATACTAACTAGCATATTTTAATCAAGCATAAATTTTGAAGGACAATTTTGTCTTTAACTAAGCTAATGCATGCATTAAAACTCATTGTATTACTAATACCATTATTTTCTATGCATTAGTTATGCATAAGATAATACCAAATAGGATGTATAACTAATGCTTGCATAAGTAATGCATGGGTTCAAAATGTCTACCAAACAATATATTATTAATACACAAAGCTAATACACCCTACCAAACAATGTATTATTAATACACAAAGCTAATGCATGCATTATCTTATCTAATGCACCCTACCAAACGACCCCTAAAGTATCATATTACATCATGGCTCCTTGTCTTCACGTTCATCAACCAAACCAACCCCGGAAACATTTATATATTACGTGAAATCTGGCGATATTGAAATTCTGATGAATTTCACATGTTTTCTGAAGTATGAAACCTGCAAATAATGTGTGCCGCCCTTGGTAAGAGAAAAATATGTAGAGTTAATTTCACCTAAGGGTATACATGGATCATATATGTTCGATTTTTATTAAAACCAAACCAAATTAACTATATGAGTTTGAATTGGTTTGGTTTTATCGGATTTTTATGATTTTTAATTTTTTTCGTTACGTGAATAATATGCCAATCGTACTATGTTATATTTTGGGCGAAATGGCCTTCTGTCAGCTTAAACTTGTAGTCGTTTGTCATCCCGATATATAAACTTACACTTTTACCATTTTAGCGCCTTTACTCGATGAATTGAGTACTAGTAAACATGTTTGACCGTTGACTAAGCTTACATGGCGACTATATAGTTGACATGGCCAAAATGCATGTGAATCACGTTAATTAGGCGCGTGAATGAATTAATTTGATTTAAATATTATAAAATAAAAAAAGAAAGACAAAATCATGAAAAAAAATAATAAAGAACAGGTAAAAAATGAAGAAACCCCTCCCTTGTTTAGTTCTTCATCCATGTTTCGTTCCCAGCTTCCTCTCCCCTCCCTCCCCTCTATTTTCTCACACCCTCAAACTCCTCCATAACTGGAAAATTATATCGAATTGGTTATTGCTCGTCTCTTCTTTAAATTTTGGTGGCAAAGAGTAGTGAAATTGTGGCGTTTCAGATTTGTTTGGTCTATTGTTAGTGGGCTTGTTGAAAAGGAGGTGACGAAGATAAAGTTGTAAGGAAGTTGGCAGGCAGGTGGCAAAAAGGTGAAGCAGTGACGGTTTAGGGTAATTCTTTGTATGGTTGCCATTTTTTTCCGGCAGCAATCTCGCCGGAGTAATTTTGCGGGTCTTTTCGAGAATGTTATAACCATTTTTACGCTATTTTTTTTTACAGAGGTTTGATTAGAATCTGAAGGTTCAAATTTGACTTCTTACGAATTGAAAATGGTGGATTTACAGGGTAAAATGGTGGCTCAGTTCGTCCTAGACGGGGAGAATGAACTGAAAATAAACCTTTTGTGAGTAAATTAATTTTTTAAAAAGTGGGACCCATAAATTACACATGGCAATTAATAAGAGGATAAGTATGTGACATGTCATTTGTGTCATAGCACTTGCGGACCACGCACAATCATATATGTTTATTAGTTATAGGTTTCAGGAGTTTGGGTATTGAAATGGGAAAGACAAAAGTTTATGTATCGGCTTTTACAAACGCTACAAGTTTGAGTGGCCAGGAAGCCATTTCGCCTAAATTTTGATAAGTAAATATATATGTAATAAAAATTAAAAGAATTGACAAACATATGATTTATTAAAATATTCTTATAGGACAATTTTCTTAGTAACACATAATAGTTATTTTTTAGTTGTCTGACAATAGATTTTTGTTGATATAGACTTTCAAAGTTGATCAGATTTAATAATTAAACATAAAAAACAATACGTACCTAAATAATGATGTATTTTCTATTCATTTTTCAATTATCAAAACACTACTTCAAATTCAAAAAAGATATAAGAATCTAATAGATCTTGACATATGAAGAGATAAAAATTAAAAGAATTGACAAACATATGATTTATTAAAATATTCTTATAGGACAATTTTCTTAGTAACACGTAATAATTATTTTTTTAGTTGTCTGACAATAAATTTTTGTTGATGTAGACTTTTAAAGTTGACCAGATTTAATAATTAAACATAAAAAACAATACGTACCTAAATAATGATGTATTTTATATTCATTTTTCAATTATCAAAACACTACTTCAAATTAAAAAAAAAATATAAGAATCTAATAGATCTTGACATATAAATATAAAAAATAAAGAGATTAATGCATTTCAATAACATTCGATAAAGAAGTGATCATACAAACACATTATTTAAAGTTAATAAAAATTGAGCACTTCATATTCTATTAAATATTACATCCCACAAGAGAATCCCAAATATTTCTTGACTTTTTTTTGAAGAAAATTCCATTTAAAGTCTTAAAATCATAAATAAAACTATATTATTATATGTCGAATTTGTTTATTCAATACCAAACCAAAACAAATCAAACCTCATCGAATTTTTTAATCGGTCTGATTTAACTTTTCAGTTTGGTGCGGTTTTCCGATCCGATTTGTTCAGCCCCTAATTTCACCTACGGTCACTAAATTTAGTATTGTTACACTAAGTTACAAACTATTTTTGTATCCATAAAATCACTAAACTATGCGCAAACTATGCATATGCAAGGAATTGAGGGAGTGACGCAAGGAGCTACACCGTTTAGTGATAACAAGGAGTCCAGGATAACGCTGTAGTGCTCAATTTCCCAGAATCTTTCAGATCTAATCGAAATTTAATAGTGTAGATTTGGTTCTCGTCAGTGAGTGAACACATTTTAAAGAAACATCAGTCATTGGAATTCCAATTTAAAAGGTAACAATAATGAAGAGAGGAATCCTAGCATAAATTAAAAAGCAAGAAAGAAGGGCTTTTGGATCAATTTTAAAACCATAACACTTGATTGTTGAGTAGAACAAAAACGAATAAACTGAAATTCCCGTTTTATTAAAGGGATTTTTTCTTATCAATACCATATATGAAATTTTATTACCAAAAATATGCATAATTTCTAAATTACCCGCCCAGTCCATATTATTTCTACAGTTTTTGTACCAATCATTAAAAGCTAATTAATAGCAATTGTATCTTCCTATTTATGCGAGCTAAATTTTAGGAGAAGAATATTCTGAAGAGATTTGGCGTGAATATTCTAAACAAATTTAGGAGAAGAATATTGAAACGGAAAGGAGATTTCTGTTTTTCATCTTCATCTGTTCTTCCGTATATTTTCCACCATTGATAGTCATTAAAAAGCTTGAAAGCTTTGAATTCAAATTTGGGTTCTCAAAAATCATTATTTGTTCGGATTGGGTGTTGTTGTAAATAATTCGGAATATGTTTAAGAGTTATATCTCAATTTTGAGGGGTTTTGGTGAAGATTAGACTTGGCTTTGACTGAATTTCAGATTGAAACTCGAAGAAGAAGACATATTTCCAGAAATTGTAGATAAATTGTAGTTAAATTGTAGAATTGTAGATAAAATATAGATAATTGTAGATAAATTGTAGATTGGGAAGACTAAAACTTCTATAAATCTTCTACAATTATGTCAAAAATGTCAATTATGCTACGATTGAAATGGGAATTGGGATATTAAAATTCAATGTATTCATTTTGTAGATATCTTGTAGATAAATTGTAGATTATTTGCATTCTGATTGTAGATGCATTATTTTCTGTTTTCATAAATCCAAAACGAATAAAGCTTCTATAAAATCTTCTGCAAAAAACAGTCTACACTTTATCTACAATTTTTCTAATTTTTCTATAATTTATCTACAATTTCTGGAAATATATCTTCTTCTTCTTCTTCTTCGAGTTTCAATCGACTGTGTTAACCAGTAACCTTCAGCCACTGCCCAAAAAAAAAAAAAAAA